>JAQPZY010001041.1:727500-735000 GCA_029931535.1 Margaritifera margaritifera | reverse complement strand
TCCGGCAAATTGCGCCATTGTTAAATCTTTTCAGCACTTGCGCGTCTTTATTAGCATCTTTAAATGATTTTAATTCTGCAATGAAAGGGTCAGAATATGTTTCTCTTTGCAATACGGTTTTCTCTGGCATATCATTTGGAAAGTAAATTGTTTGATCATCCTGAGTTGTTGACATTGAAGCTATGGATACGATCAAATATGACAGCAAGCTCGTCGTCCAGAATACAAACATCATATTTGGTGGTGCTCTCAGTCGAAGGCTTCTTCTAATTTATTGACACAAGGGAGAAGCAATTCTATAAAAAAATGACTTACATAAACGTCACAACGCAAATTTTCGTCCTTGAGAACATTAAGACTTCATTGTACCAATTCTTGTCTCACGAGGTTACTGGCAGAAAATGTATGTGATGCGACTACCTGTATTTCCTTCTATATATATATATATATATATATATAACTCACATGGCTTCCTCCCCACAGAGCCCGGATGAATATTGCCTCCGTAATCTAGGATAGGCAAATTAATATTGTTTTCATAACCAAAATATGTCTTGTTCGACTATTAACTGCCGACAACGTGAATGCGCTTCGCTTTTATTGCTAGAACGAGCAATAAATTTGCTCTTGCAAAGATCATCAAGGCGGACATGAACGAATAGGCGTTTTATCAAATTACACGTCCAATATGGCTAAATGATAATCAGCGTTAAGCACTCAGGCGACCTCTTGAGGCGTGATTTGAAACTAAATCAATTAGATTACAGAGATATAAACATGCTTGTAGTGATTAAAGGTCAACACATGGTCGGCTTGCAAACATTTCCCACAAATCCTAATGCTTTAAGAAATCATTGATTTAAAATATAGTAAAATTCAGTATTTGCACGTCTATCAGTGAGGTTAATTGAGCGCGTCATGGTAGAGTTCATAAGATTTGTTTCAATTTTTTGTGAGCTATTTATTGTTGATCAACTTTAAAAACACTCTTCTGGGAGCCCGGTAAAAAAAACCCCACAAAACACAAAACAAAACAGATGTGAAAAATGAATGGAACATTTCTAAAAAACTAGTATGTCAAATGACCAAGTTTAATTAAATTTTATTTGTCTATTTTCTTTAGTTGCTATGAGAAGTCTTTTCCTTCTCTGTGCTATTTCCTTTGCAGCATTATCAGATAGATAGATAGATAGATAGATAGATAGATAGATAGATAGATAGATAGATAGCTTTTCCATTAGTAAATAATAGTACAAGCGCAAGATATCCGTATTGCTGAAAACCCTCTAACTGGGGCCCCGGTTGGCCGAGTGGTCTAAGGCACTCGCCTTTACAGATCACTGACACATCTCACCTCTGTCCGCGTGGGTTTCAGTCTAATGTTCTGCCAGCGTGGGTATTTGAGAAATCTTGCCAATAGCTTCCCGTGGGTCGGTGGTTCTTCCCGGGGTTTTAACGGGTTCTTCCTCCACCAATTATACCGGCCACCATGTATAGCCTGTCATGTGCTGAAAAATGGAGTTAAACCCAGAAAAACAGACAAACAAAAGTCTATAACAATATACAAAAAAATGATATTTAAATTAAGAAAGTCAAAATAGAGACGTTCATGTTGTGGAAAAATGATGTTTGCGTAAAATATATTATACATTTACGAGATAACAGGTTTCTTTTTAAGATTTTTTTAATTATGGACACCTCCAGATCCTCAGCTATGAGAAGCTAGAAGGCCAATAAGATGACCCCCATGGTCCAAAAATCTAAGCGTTTTATATATGTGTCTTGCCACCTCCGATCTACATAGTCAATATAACCATATTTTCAAAAATATACGAATTTGGAAAAATAATTATGAATTGGTCTGATCTTTCAATTTGGAATGGACGTATTGGTTTATATTCTTATTGCCAGCTTTCCATTCCATGAGGTCTGTGTACATATAAAATGGGCTTATGATCCCGTCCTTTCGGGCATTGACTCTTAGGCTGGTTTCCTCACATTTTTTTTAATTACAAATTTAATAATCATCTTTGCTATAGACAGGTTGGTAGATTTCGTGCTTTTCGTGTATGCATAATTTACTATGCATTTTGTTATACGTGTTATATGTCTTTTTTTATAGTTGTTAGGGACTGGGATTCTTTTGGTCTAGTCTGTTACGAATTGTTCGTCTGATGATGCAATGGTTTTAGAAAGGTATATGTTTGTGGAAAATATATCGTTTTGTTAACTGTCTGTGTACCTGATGTGTGTATTTTGGAATCGCAACTGTTAGTGTATGTTATTATATGTGTTTGTTTTGGGACCTTTTGATTTGTTTTGTCATGTAGGGTTCATCTGGTTATATCCCAATTGTCAGGGATTCATGTGAGAGTGTGTCTACCTCCAGTGACGCCTCGATAGCATAGCCCCTCACTATCTACAATCCTACTTAAAGATATAACTTCCCTGTCCTTTTGTGTTTACATTGTTACGGAATTATGTATCATCTTTTAAAATTATAATATAGTTTTATTTGGTTTATGACCTTCGTATTATAGTTTAATAGCCGTCGTTTTGTATAGTACACGTATATGGTATCTCGCTACCCGGCGCTTCTGTCCTGGGAAAAATCAAAAATTATGTCGGTTAAGAATGACTCACATGTCACGTGACTAGAGCGTGCTAAAATGTATTATCATTTTGACCTGGATTTCGCAATTCTAAGAATGATTCATTTTGTTGACCAGAAGTTAGATAAATAGATCTTAATACTAAGATGTTTATTTAAGACGAAATAAGAATGGGTTTTATTTGTTTTAAAGACGTATTACAGAAGCAATATAATGATATGTTATCGCTGCGTTCTGAATTCTTCATAATTACTTCAGCTTGAGAGGTCATAAACGAGATTGGTTCATTGTGTGTGATTATTTATCTACTTCAGAAATATTTCCAGACTACATTTTTGGGATTATGTACTGACATTTAAAGATTTATGAATTATTCAGCTCCTTTGAAATTATTGGAAACATTTCTAGAACTTGTGTGATATTCTACATTCACAAGGATTTATTTGGAATTAATAATATTTGGATATAATTGATTCTTGTTAGTACATCAGCATAGTGGTGTTTTCATTCGGAACATTCTTCATTCGGAAAATTTTGGATAACTTCCGGATCAGTGAACAATAGAACAATTTAGGACTATTTAAGGAAATTCTACACTGTAAGTTATTTTTAATTCCTTCACTTTGTTTGTTCAGAATATTTTTATATTTTAAGAAATTTAATTGGTGTTTGTAAATCTTGAAAGCTTGTTTGAGTAATCCTTTCTTTTGTTACATTTACCCCTAGTCGTAACAACATCTAAATTTACTTATTGTAAACTTAGCTTTTTGCTAATATTTCTGATTCTCTTCTGTTTTTGTTATCCGAATAATGCATTCTTCATTAACTTTGTATGTCAATCTTTGCCCAGATAAAGACTTCTACGAACAAAGTAATTTTTTCGAATTATGTCAAACAATTTCTCTTTCAGGCTTTATGCATTATCTCCTTTTTTCTTTTTTCTTTTTTGTATTCATTCTTTCTTACTAAAAACAAAACTGCTTAAATGGAAAGAAAAAGAAAATCTAATTTTGAAAAAGGAGCGTCAAGGTGAGAATGGTTTCCTGTTTATTTTAATAAAGGATACATATATTGTGAACGGGTAGATATAGCCAATATTTAAAGACCCTTTTACATAAAATTGACATAAGAGTTTTGCCCATCATTGTTGTGTTATAGACACCTAGGAATATTTCCATAGTATCTTGTGTACGTATATGTTACAATCATATACATATTCGGCATAGCACCTTTCCGTGTTTTAA
Source organism: Margaritifera margaritifera (assembly GCA_029931535.1). Lineage (NCBI taxonomy): Eukaryota > Metazoa > Mollusca > Bivalvia > Unionida > Margaritiferidae > Margaritifera > Margaritifera margaritifera. The sequence goes on along the minus strand of JAQPZY010001041.1, from coordinate 731,144 downwards.
GTATCTTATTGAACTCAAGGAAAAGTATTCCAGGGAATTTCAAAAGGATAAATTGACTCAAGCAAGGAAAAATCCATGACAATTCTACAACTTGTTGAAAAAAGAAACATATCATAGCGATGTGGAGTCAACCCTATTTCTTCTCAGAACTGGCATGGTTATTTTAAATCTGCATTGAATTGCCTACCGACAGAGTTTAATGGCCGATGAACAGTCTGACAATGAAGGACTCACGGTACTAATTATATGGAAGAATGGGAACCAGTCTAGAAATGGGTGAAAATAAAATAGAGTACATATGGGTTTTGCTGTCCAGGATTGGTTGATAATAAAAGCAAAATTTTAGTAAAAAGAACCTTTTGAGAGCTTATCCTATTTGTAACTGAAAAACAAATAGAGACAATGTTTTGTTGATGGAATTTCAGTCCTTTTACAGACTTGAGTTTGGAAAACTCCAACGGAAATTAGCACCTGACTCTTTGGTGAATTGAAAACACATGTTTCAAATACGTGTAGATCCGGAAAATGTTGCTGCTCATATGGTTTTCTCTATACAGAGGCTGTCATCAAGGATATGTCTATACTGATAAATATAGGTTTGATTATGAGCATTCAAAAATTTAAAGTTGTTGAATATCATGGTGTTTGCATAGGTTTATAGTGGGAGCTGAATTAGTACCGTGAGTCCTGTAGAACAAACACACGTGTGGCGTTAAAAATGATTCGAGTAGCTGTAGAAACATTGACCTGATAGATACATTGTGTAAGATACTTTTGTGATATTTTAAACAGACTAATAAAAAGATATTCGAGATATAACAATATGTTTACTCTTCATTCATCTGTGCAGAGATATATTTCAAAATGGAAAGGTAGATTTTAATGTCTTTTTGTTGAATTTTTAAAAAAGCATAAGATAATTACAATATATGGACTAACAGTCAAAGGTATGAATGGTTGAATGGTAAAGATCTTCAAGGATACGTATCAAAACTTAAAACTTGTGTATCTACTCTTAATGTTCTAACTTATTATTTTGAATGCACATTAGGTACAAGATACAGCTGTGTTCCGAGTCCGATAATGGTTTTACTGTTTATCAGTAATTTAATTTTACAGTTAAAACATTAATGTAATAGAATTGTATTTATTTAAGAAAACATTAAATTTATGTTGCTAATTGTACTATTACCATGGATCTACTACAACAGCAAAAAAAAAAAAAAAAAAAAAAAAAAAATGTGATTGGGGCGTTTCTGTGTTAGAAAAGTTCCACCCCCAAATGAGAGGTGGCTAGACCGCCCCGAAAAGAAATCAATATAACTTCCACTATGATGTTGTGAAATTATATTTAGCACTTAGAAATTATAGGAGCTTTTTGTTTACCCTGAATATTCTTCTTCGCTCTTTCCCCCTCTTATATAAATATTCAGATGTATGAACTCTAGCAGCATCTATAATCCAAGCATTCAAACATTTAAGCTTTAAATTCCAAACGGAAAAAGGCTCTGTAATACACAAATATTACATCTCGTTTAGGGCCACTTTACAGAGTAACCAGATCTATTTCGCTGAAAAGGAGTATCATCTCTTGGTGTATGAAACTCCAGAGAACTGATCGGGGGTGGGGGAGTTCAGATTACGGCCACTGATGGGTCTGGGATTGGCTATATCGAATATGTAGTGGTTACCGTGAGGCTTGGAATCATTCTCTACCTGAGCATGCCAAAAATGCAGGCCCCCTCCTTATGAAGAGGACGAATTATAACTCTTTTATGGTCATTCAGTAGCTTTCAGCCACGCTCTTTCGTCTGAACAGCTATTATTGTTCAATAATTAAAGATTTATGAATTAAGTGTTTCAGGCTTGTGTTGTTCTTGAAATTATTGTGAGGCATATGTACCTTCCATAGTTATGTCACAGTATCAAGACAATGGAATACTGATAGTCGGCTAGGAAGCAGAGCTAGCCACCCAGAGCAGTGATGGGTTCAAGGTAAGTAGAATATCTATTAAAAAAAAGGGCCTGGATTGCAACTATTTTGAATTGCGGTGTTTATAAAAAATTATCACATAGGGACAGGGCCTGCATTTGCACTGTAAGCATCACTTTTGGTGTCAAAAATGACCTTCAGAGATGAAAAAGACGTGTATAAATTTGGGATCGGGGTGCATACATTTATTTTCCTATGAGCTTTCATTGATTTGTCCGGTCAAATGAATGATACTCTTATGTTTTGATTATTGTAGCTCTCTAGAAATGTGGACATTTTTGGCATCACTGGTGTACTGTATTTTTTAATGAATTTTTGTATTAGGCAGGTTGATGTGGCATAAAATTTGCGCATAAAATCTGTCCCTTTTCCAATCGATGGCGACGCAGACTAATTGTTTACAAACAGCATTCTAGTTGTAGCCTCCGTTGTGTCGACAAAAAAGTCAGTATTCTTTTATTGAAACAAAGCCATCTTTTGATGGATAATTTGTATTTTAACTTTTGAAGCGCCTGTTGTCTGCCATTTTATTTTACCCAGCTGTGTATTGCTAGTCGTCACGAGACTTTCTTACACCCGGCTTGTTTGTTGCAGGATCTAGTTATGACCTTGCTGGAATTCTTACACACAGCTGGATTAATTTTTGACAGAAATAATGGATATTATATCGTTATAATTGACCAATCATATTGCTAGAATTTTGTATCTGAAATAACAATTGGTTTTCTTTGTGTTTCTGTTTTGACACGTTGAGTTATAACATGTGTTTTTAGAGTACAGTCTGATACTGCATAACTGGCACGCAGGGTATACTTTATCATATATTTCTTGTACGCTAATTCGCCTGCCAACCATACCTTGTGTAAACAAGTGAAAATCAAAGATTGTTTGAGGGTTTGACCTATGTTAGCCCACATTTTACATATTTTCTCCCAAATTGAACTTATGTCATCCAGTTATATTTTATTTCGTACTTTAACAAAAAATTCTTCTCAGTTAATTATACAACATATTATGCAACATATTATTATTAGTTATATTAGTACCATCTATTATATATATATATATATATATATATATATATATATATATATATATATATATATTTCTATACTCTAAAGCAGCTTGTTCAGTTTCTTGTAGCTTCCTGGGTGTTTCTGGTAGATTCATATACCATTAATATAGTATGGTCCCGATGGATTCTGCATCGTACCCAGTATTATATCTCAGAAACTAACAGCATGCCACATCTCAAATGCAGATAATAATATTAAGTTCCTTCCATACCTCAAAATTTTTCATTCTTGCCAATGTTCAATGTTACTGCCTTGTTGTTTTTTTCTTAAAAAAAAACAAACATTTTTTTAAAAAACAAAACAAGAAATTGAACGGCGTCCCTAATGTTGAAGCGCTGTGGCTAGACGAGTCTATGTTTATGACGTGGAGTGCGCAGATGCCGGCTATTCGGCAAATTCGGGGAGAGTCTGAGATGAGTTGTGTCCCTTCAAAGCCTTTATGAATAATTCCCTTTAGTTTATTTCTTTGTATGGAACAATTGATGAATAAATATAGAACGTCGATGCAGATTATCCTAGTGTACAGCCGGTATGCGGTTTCAGAAGAGACAAAAGCCGTAAAATTATTAAAGAAA
>JAQPZY010000446.1:105000-173208 GCA_029931535.1 Margaritifera margaritifera | reverse complement strand
AGTCTGGGTAACACCATTCTTGGGGAAGCAGATATTCATCAACAAGTGGACCAAAATTACCATCAATCTTAGGCAATCGCTCTGTCAGCTGTCCAGTAAACACACATCCATCCGCAAATTCCGCAACCATCGTCATCTGCGTTCAAAATCCCATTGAGCGTAACATGTAAAAAACAAATCTTAAACACAAACGACCAAAGACGATTAAGCGCCCTTCCGGATAGATGTTGAGTTCTTGGAACTGACAATTTCATATCCGGCGAATAATGATAATGATACGAACATATATGAAAACTTTAGCTTTCTTTAAATTGTCTTCTTGTAATACGTGTCCATTAATTTACGATGCCAGGAAATTATTTACAACTAATTATCATAACACCCAACAGACCTCTATATCCGTTTTATAATAAATAAAATACGATCCAGACTCACGCACCTTTAAGATATTAGGATTATGTGTCATCAAAAGCATCCTCCCAACAGTAACCGAAAAGAAATCGACGACCATTTGCCCATACCATCATATTTTTTCAGAACCTTCTTTGGTTAATATGTCCCCTGAATCTACTCCAATGAATTTACAACGCGTGGTAGTGAGGCACCTCTGCAAACTTTGCATACACTATGTTGTTTACGCCGCAACTGTCAGAAATCATCAAATGTAGCGCCTTTGATAAAGGCCAATGACAAATTCCCTGGACTCCGTGATTTCAGCCAATTTCTTTGCCGACGCCGCGCTCTCTGCAGCTTTATAACAACATCCTGAATGTCCACGTTAAACGTTTTAAATTTTCCAGTTTGATTCTTGGGAAAAACACAAGCTCGCCCGGTGTCGACGTCATAAAATGTCATATAGTAACATTACCCGGCTTGGGTTGCAAACCCTGCTCAGATCCACATCAGCGCCGCGTCTGGTTGAGTAACGCCAGTAAAAAAAGTTAATATGAGCATTTTGTGTACTATTCAGCGTAACTTTCTAAGTAACAATGTAAAATCAAAAGCGCATTGTGGTGTTTGTGTAACGCTCGAGTGCACACAATACTTCAAGAACAAAGAATTCCACATATGGGACATTTATAGACGAGCTTGCAACGTCAGCGTTTAATAAAACAGCGGTAGACGACTCTGTAGTCTGTAGTAAATAATGAACAACAAAACCAAGTGGCGGTTCAAGCCCGTACGAGTCAAATAACAAAAGATGTCGAAGTTGTTACAACGATAGAGCGACCCAAAGAGTCTCAATTCCTGGTTGTTCAACAATTCCCGGTTGAGGATGCCAGTATCCATCCCGCATGCGGGAGATCGTTGATGCAAGTTCATATCCTCACAAAGACACGTCGGAAAATGCTTAGAACTTGACTTTGTCCATAGCGTCAAGATTAGGGTAACGGCAGACGCCTTCTTTCGAGTCCGTACTAGGTTGTCGAAGACCTCTGCCTGAGTAAAATTATGCGAACCGTCCCGGGTAGTCAAACATTCTTATAAATATATATAGATATATATATATATTATATAAAATTAAATATATATTTATATATCATAGATATAATATATAATTTTGTTTACGATACACTATGCGGCCGTCCTAGACCGCCAATTTATAGAACCATCCCGGATGCAGTCTTCCGACGGCCCCTGACGCAGTCGCATTTCGCAACCGCGTAAGCCGCAGCCGCTAACAACGCTGGATGACCGCGAGGAATGGAAATATTCCACCGATCTTTTGCATTTTGTTGTCACCTCTGACTTGGATAGAATTAATGGTCACTGATGTGTTCTTTTGTGTGGCCACATTAAGCTGACCAAAATTCCAGTAAAGCTTTTTCCTGCTAAGGTTTTCAGTATGACCCCCGCAATCGTTATCTTACTGCGCTCTTTATTTTTCGGCAAGCTATTTTATTCTAAGTCCTAAATTAACTTCATAATATGACATAATTTTTTTTGTTTTTTTTTTAATCACAAAACCACAAAATATTTATATTTTTCTATTGACATTTATTCCGGTCTACCGTACGTAATGTTAAGCCCTTCGTAGCATGCTAGCATTGTCGCACCGAAAAGATAGCCATAACTTGAATAATTCTTATCACAAATAATAAAGATAAACAGTAATTTCAGAACACAGTTACGTTACTATTAAGCTATGTAGTGGCTAACGTTTGACTGCCCTGCATACAGCGCCGTTTCAACTGATTCACCTAGCGCAACCGACGAACAGCATAATTTAGCCTACTGTGAGCATAGTGCCACACAATGAAATAATTTGTCAAATAGAACGCAGTAATATTTTCCCAAAACTATGATTTGCATTCTCAAACTTGTATGAGAAGGTTAACCCTTTTTAAGAGTGTTCTGAAGACAAGGGTAAATTCTAATGATAGAATGGGATGTATTCATTGGTTTCTTTTTACTGACTATTGTTTTTTTTATGTATTGTTTTTTTCTATATTAAGAGAAAGAGAGAGAGAGGTGTTTATTCATTCATCAGTGTTTCAAAAAAGTAGTGTTATATTTCATTGTCGAATGACTAAAATAATGATCATGTTTTGGCTGCAGCAACTCCTTGCCGTTTACAAACGGATGAAAAACAGTGTTACAAATCATTTTCCCTAAACAAAAGAAGGGAGAACAGTAAGAGAAAAGAAACACGTCCTTTATTCTCTCTGACCCGTCCTGAAATCGACTGACTGAATAAAATACGGGTAATACATTGTTACATTTATTAATTAACTCATGTTTTAGCACTAAGAATGAGAGTGACAGATAAGACGGGTCAGACTCGAGTCATTCTTTAACAACTAGTGAAACTTTTTTTTTTCTTTGTTTGATTTTTTGTTTTTTTCTATATTTTTTTTTTCCTTTGAAAACGGTAGATTCTAATGTTAGAAATGTTTCGTCCGTTACCAAAACACATTGCAGTGTCAAAATAAGACAAAGCCAAGATATCTGACATGCACAAGTCACAACTAAAACTCAAGATTTAATATAATCCCATGAAATTTACCTACTGAAGAAAAATTCGTTCTTTTAAAAAAAAAAAAAAAATTGTTTAGGGGTGCAAGTTTTTGAAAAAAATTAACCAAAAAAGTAAACATTGCACGTTTAAATCATTGCGACTCACTGCCAACATTTTTGGAGAGGTATCTTTAAAAACGTAACAGATACCATTATTCGATTTCAATCTAAATCATTTTAATAAGAAACTTAAGGTGTGTGTTGGTGTGTCTGTTGTGTGAAACAGGAGAGATGAACTGACACTTACGAAGAGAGAGATAGAGAATACCTTGTATTCCTACTGTTTAAAAATATAAAGGCACTTTTTTTAATGGTATGTTTTTCCTTAAGAAAGTTCAAAAACACACATCCCTGTATTAACAAATTGCAATCAAATAGGAAAAGAACTCACCTTTATATTTTTGGGGGGGGGTAAAATATCACAAAATAGTCTACTAAAAGCCTTCTTTCGAAAACGAAGATGTAAAGTTCTCCGCAAAAAAACTTAATTTCAAGCCCTTTCCCAAGCAACCCCCCCGAGCTATACAATACAACACAGAACCCGAGTATCGATACAGCCTTCTTTTCAATTACGTCCGTGTAATCACAATTTTTAATCAATTCCAAAATTTATTCCTCAACCTTATTAGAAATAATACATAACCCGAGAGATAGAGAGAGAGAATATAGCAGAACACACACACCAAATCCAAAAACACAAAAGCATTTAGACACTTTATTTTATTTTATAATTATATTATTGATATTTATTCTTTTAACTTTAGGTTTTCTAGATAGCTCAAAACCAATGCTGAATTTGACCTGATCCAGGCCCTAACCCAGCTATATACTGCTGGATGGGAGCTAGGCGGTGCCAGCGTATAGAATGACTTGTGATAGCTGCAATCCAAGAATCGAAAACTAGGTGGATATCCTTATATCCCAACTTCATTTTCACTTCTTGAAGTCGAGACGTTTACCTCCACGCTTACGTGTTTCTTCGATAGAGAATGCTTTCGATATCCGTACACACCTGTCTTCTTTTTTGGACACCTGTTGTGGAATTCGGCGCAAGTAAAAATATTCCTTTTAGTTCTTCTTCCGTTCAAAATCTATCTCCAATTCAGAGTTTTGTTTTTACCAATGCGAACCAAATCTCCCTGTTTCTTTGTTGTTGTTTTTCTTTTTGTCTTTCTGTTTTTTTGTTTGTTTTTCTTTTTCTTTGTTTTTTTTTTTTTTTTTTTTTGTTTGTTTGATTTTATTTTTCGTTTTTATGTCATTTCTCTCCTCAGTGATAGCATCAAACATTCAAACAATCCCGCATTACATTACAACACGATATATACCGAGCAAACATACTAACCATCACACAATATGGCCAATTATAATGGAGGGATTTTTGGTTGCTTGTTTCCAATGTCAGCAATCATTTGAGTAAGTACTATCTTTTTCCAAGTGATACTAAAGCAGCTGTGGAAAGGGATATATATGTATATTATCTTTTACAAAATAACTTAACCTTAAAATTCATATGTATGCTTGAAAGTATAGTGTGGAGGTAAGTATACCACGACTATCCTTACGCATTTTTACCAATAGACAGAAAATTATTTTCTATAATAAGTACAAACACTACATGTACGATGCATAGCTTTCTTTCTCATCCATCCTTGTTTTAGGTCTATTAGAAGAATTATATGACAACTAAAAGTTTTATACCGTTTTCAATCTTGAACAAGAAAATTTTACTTTCTCACTCTGTTCATCTTTGGGTTTGGCACAAACCCAACAATAAATTTATCTATCCAAAGCAACATCACCCACCAACTAAAAATTGAAAATGAAAATTAAGCAACGAGAATTCATATCTAACAGGCCTGGTACCAAACCTACTTCTTCATACACTTTAATTACACAACGAAGATCAGGGAGAAATGTTGAAAATATTGGTCGATACCCGATGTGGACATATGTACGACGTTGTTGTGGAAAAAGGTCCCCACAATTATTGATGGATACACGGAGGTATCGATTCTTTGAAGGAAGCTTCTAACCATTGTTAACAGTGTGTGAATTAGTGTACCGAAAGAAGTTTCATGACACGAGAACACATTAGCCATCAAAAATACCACAACAATCCTATTGATATCTGACACAGCCGTCAATAGTATAGCAAAAGCTTTAGCCCTGGCTATGAGGATTCCAGCATGCTAGAAACGGAAAAGACGACTTGGGGGGTCTTATTCTAGTGGATGGTTGGGAATATGAGACAACCCCACCAGATGTGTGACACTTACTATCCAACAGGCCGCGTTTTGAGTAACCAACACATACCGGACATGTTACTATCCATTACTCGCACACTTATTATCCAACTCCCGCACATATACTATCCAACACACCTTGAATTTACTAATCCAAAACTTCGCCGCTGTGAAGAACTGTACTCAGAGTATCTACTATTCAAAAACCCAGTCCATGTGACTATTAATTTACCCCACACATTTACTATTCATTACCCCCACATTTAGCTAATTGGGCAGTGACATAACTTGAAACTCGTGTCCCCCTCTCTCCCACCACTCAAACATTAAAAGTGGACCCAGTCAAATAAATTACAATGTAAAGCGGGATTTTGGGCACACCTCCTTGCGTCCGCCCCCCCTCCCCCCGCATTGCGGGGGCTGCGGGGGCGGTTAAAAAAAAAAAAAATGTACACGCCACTGTAAGTAAGGTTTAGAAGTTGTAATACTGCGAATTTTGTTTTTTTTTAACTGGCCTAGGCTTAATTTTTTTCACTAAAACGGCTACTCATTGATTGATTGATAAACATAATGGCAGAAAAGTTTGTTGCAATGCAAATGCTTTAAAAGGCAAATATGGTTTCATCCTTTTGTTTTAACAAATATTATGGTTATGGTTTTTGAGCCCACACCCTAGATTTAGTACAACCACTGACTGCCTTAAACCCAATGTCAGTTTCATTTCGTTACAGATGTGTTTGTCCCGCTATTAGATATTTAATACGATGAGTGAAAGGTGACCTATGAAAATAAAGCAAGAGGTTAAAAATTTGCCACATTGCCAAAACTACAAGACCAGAAATTTGGCGTAAAGAGCTAAGGTTTATTGTAAGGTTGTGACATCTTAAGTTATGCATCGTATATATTAAACAGGATGGAGAGAATAACCTCCACCACAAAACGTAAGGACAAGTCCCATTGTTTTGATTTTTTAACAATCCAAGTTGGGAATTTTATCCCGAAAAGGTTGGAAAATTCCGATTTTTGTGTGCGCGTGAATAATGGAAATGGACTTTCTTTTTATCTTTTCTCTCCATAAATTATTTAAGGACGCAAGATTTACAATGATTCCTAGGCACCCTAGTTTTATTCAAGTGTACTAACATTTATGTGGATATATAGAGTAGATATATATGAATATATAATATATATATATATATATATATATAATATATATATATATATAAAAAAATATTAAAAACTATACTACTTATATAATATATATATATATAATACAGACATAAAAAAAACAATCTACATTGGAAGCTGAGAGAAATTTGAGTTTCGTCATCTATCATATAACTCCTTAAAATGTTTCTTTTTCTGTGGCAGAACAATAAAATTCATATCCTTGTTAACAACCATGATAAAACGGAACATACACAAGGGCTTATGAGAGAAAAAATACGAAAAGACATTAAATTCTAGTAATCAAAAGAGAAATGATAGCTGAGAACAGAGAAAACAAAAAATTGTGCTTTAAAAAAGAGCCGGTGAAAGAATTTGAGATAAAACCAGAGCAGAAAGGTGAGAGTAAATGTTAGTTATAATTAATGATTAATATGATGGGAATGACAATTTGTTACAATTAATTAATAAATAGATTTCAGAATTTATGAATTATTCTTGTTTCTTTAACTAACTCTCTCAGGTTGTTAAAACTCTCAAGTTAACAGAGACATCATACAAATATTTAAAGAGATGAAAATCTATTATACCTTAACTTCCATTACTTTCAACACCGTTAACATATTTGTTGACATTCTTTCTAAACATTTGACAGCGATGACTCTAAAGGTAGTGAATAGATGCATATATTAACGCAGGGTAATTTTTTTTTACACCAACCAAATCAAATAGAGATCAATAAAAGAAAAAGATGCCAATATTTTTCTAGCGCTGTAGTGAAACAGACAAAACACTTCAAAGTGAGATACGACAATCACTAAAATAAAAAATAAATATTCAACTGGCGACAATAAGCACATAAGTAACAAAAATCAATATTTCACTTTGGTGGTTACTGTACTTATGTTAAGAAAAAGAGATTGCTATCCTGTTTTGTCCTGTGAGAAATTGGAGGGAGATGATCTCTAAGTTGCTATGGAAAGAAAAGATAGTAAAGATTATTTTGTAATAACAATAAATTGATGACTTTATTTACCATTACATTAAACGTTAGAAAATGTCTATGTGCCAAACCTGAGAATAGAGATAGAAGAAGAGAGAGAGAAGAGCGAGAGAGAGAGAGAAGAGAGAGAGAGAGAAGAGAGAGAGAGAGAAGAGAGAGACTAGAGAACGTACAAGGTTGTATTTTTTTGGTGTTTTTTGGCAAAATAAGTACACATTAAACCATTTTTTTAAAAATCATCAATGTTTTAATAAGCCTTGCTAACTCCAAACATCAACAAACCAATGAAGAGGGGGAATTAAGCTAGTCCCTTCTTCTTCAAGTACAACTGACAAACAAAACCGATGTTAAACATGTAACGTATTTAGCAAGGTTAACAACGTATGTGGAGTAAAACTAAGGGCTTCCAGTGATCTAGTATAGTGTCATTTTAGCCCATCGATACAACACTACTTTTCTGTTTCTAAAGAAACTAGATATAACCATAATGTTCACAAAACAACTTTTCTTTTTTGTTCATCGATTGCTAGAGAAATCCACGTTGACAAAACAAGTCAGGTGAAATGTTTCTAATGGGAAATCGCAAGAATTGCGTTGATGAAGAATATGCACACAATATTTTCTACAGACACTATATGCTGAATTGAGATGATAAAGTGTTTCTTCTCATAACCGTCGATGATTTCGTCCTTCCATAGGAGGTAATCCATAAGAATTTAAATATTCAACACTTATTTATTGTTGTGAAGAGTAGGACGGCTAACCACTTCGTTCCCTGGGGCGGATGACTGCTGTCTGTGTGACGACATAAACTCCGAACGTCTTTTAGTGTCTTTCGATGAGGAAGTTCGTGCTATAGACGCACAACCAATGGATTGCAAGAAGCTGAGATAACGAGCATGTTTTGTCATAACTTAATGAAGTTCCCAGGTATTCATTATTGAGAGGTAATGATAAGTGATGAGTATTTTCATACTTGATCATTTTTTTACCTTGAAAAGAACTAGTCACATAAGTCGACTGAACGGGAAGTCCTCTGTGTACTCCTGTATGCAAAGCGAGCTTCAAATGCGTGAGTCGTTATTTCTTATGAAGTCAATGGAGGTAGGGAATAGGTTCACTTAGATCTTTATTCCACTCTATTCAAAATCTTTTTTCTTGTGAGATAAGGGTCCATGTGCTTAGATCCAGATTCCTCTCTGACTCATCATCATTTGTCTTTTTTTCCTATTGACTAGAATGATCGATTTGAGAACCATAACAATGTTCTCTGCTCAGAAGTGTGATTCTTTTCAGGTGAGTGGCGAGCAAATCAGGAAGACTATCGTTAATGTGTTTTCTTGCTCCTGGCCATCGTTGACCAACCATGACTGTATCTTTCTCCTTGTTCGCCCTTGTGGTCTGTGACTGTGCTGATTCTGGATAGAAAACGTTTATCTTCACCTATCTCCAAAGCTTCTGTGTTCCGATGTTTTTAATAGTCTAGGATTCATTTCTCTCAAACTGTTGATGGTCCCAGCAGTATTATCGAATTCCTGCATACAAGAATGATGTTCATTGGTATTCAACCAGAGCTAGTGAAGCGTAACTGAAGTCCCACACAGAGTTGACCTGTTTTTTCTTATGTGGTAATGTCCTTCGTCCCCGCTGTCTTGGTCTGGCGTGAAATCAAAATCCCCACAAAGCAATATCTTCCTGCCTAATCGTCCGTACGGGGAATGCCGTGGCTACCTGATAGTTCCTAACATTGTGATGGCTTCAAACAGAGCCAAGTAAGATATCAAGTAATTATTATGGTCAAAGAAGCTAAGGTTGTAAAGGGTCCTTGGTACATAACGTCTGGCCGATCTCGCGGAAACTTCTATCTTGGACGCGTAGAAGATTTGCGAACTCGAAACGATTTTTTGATCGATATGATCCATTGAGTGTTTGCATTCCTGACTATGTCCAATGATCAAATGTTTTTTCGCAGCTGACCATTGGAAAACATTAATCTTCGATCTTGGTCGGAGCACAGAGGCAATGATAAAAGGTTTAAACTTCCACTTCAAATCGTAGAGGATAAACGTGGGTGTTCGTTCTGCTAAGAGTATAATGATGCCCCGTTTGCTCTCCCCAATTTTAAAGAAGAATACTGTCCACACATCGTACGTAGACATCTGGCTTTTTCGATGACTTAGTTTTGTACTCGAGTTGGTATTAGCCATCAAAATGGAAACACCGGTAACTGAACTTCGATTTCAATAATCAAACGTACATCCACTAGATTCAACAAATACTTTGTCTTGCAAGTACACATAAAAGTGCAAACGATCTGTCATTTCTAAACTACGTGTCTTTTTGATTTTGTTTCGCGCCAGTCGCTAAATCCGACACTGGTAGCATCATCATACACAGCAAAAACTGTGTCATTAAAAGCATTCAGAGTGTCAGGTTTCCACAACCAATGAGGCATCTAGATGTGAATCTCTTGGTTTCTTTCCGTACGCCATGAGATTCTCCAGGTAAGTTCGGTAAGGGTACGTGTCCATGCCGCCTGGATTGTCCTTTGATTTGAAACTAAATAGGTACCGATTTGGTCAAAGACGACCAAGGAAGAAATTCTACCCATTGGGATTATTGCATCGACATCATCGTCGGTCGCATGACAAACAGATCGAGTTCTGAAATGGAAACATTTGCAAAAATCCTTGTGCATCATTTTGTATTTTTTGTTTTTGTGAACACAAACGTCAAAATCTCTGACTGCTGTTTTTTTCTTTGTGCTTTCTTAGTCTTTTCCTGTGCGTGTTTGTGAGGTTTGAAGACCTTTCCACGTTTCTTTCTGCCTTGTCCTTGATGTGGCGGTGAAGTCAAATCAATGTCTTCGCCAGATGTGAGATGTGACTTTATAGGGGTGTCTCGGCGAGCCCTGGAATTCTCTTCATGTTTAAATAAACATATTTTTTCCTGCTTTCTTAAACGCTTGTTTAGGACTTTCATGGTAGATGAGTACGTTTTGGAAAAATTATTTTCCTTGCGCCAAGTCTGCATCATTTAAAGTATGCAATCCTCTAGTCACTATAGGTTTCAAGATGAGTCATACCGTACGAAAAGCAGATATTAACATATCTCCTAAACCATGTCCTCGTTCTCGAACCACTCCTCAGTACACAGGATATATCTGTTACAATTTACTGGATAATCGTTTTGAATATACAGTTTCACAGGGACTTTTTCTTTAGTGAATATAGTAGTTTGTCCAAGATCTCCTTTGATACTAATATTGGCACTGTCAAAATATGATTAACTGACAGAAAGGTAATGAGGATGTACAAAGTCTCGGTTAACGTGATACGTGTTTCCTCCTTTATCGTAAACAACTATGGCAGAATTCACTTTGAAAGGAATGATACTGAGCAACCGAGCAGTTTTTTTTCCCCACCAAGTTGTACTCGACGACATTAGAGTACACAAACATCAAATTCAGTCCTTCGTTCAATTTGATAGGCTAGCCTAAGTTCTTGTAGAATCGATTGTTGTTGATTATGTCTTTCGAAGGAACGAGAGATGTGTTTCCACCCAAAATGGTAAACAAACTGGGAGAAAAAGTGATGGACAGCGTTTTGCCGTAGGAACAATCTAATTTGGGACGATGACAAGTTGGATGGTAGTCGATCAGCACACATCCGTGAAGTGTATCCAGTGCTTTGAGAAACTGATCATTAAACATAGTTTGAAAATTGTTTTCGACGAGATGATCATTTTGTCAAGTGTGATTGAACTTGTTCGTTTAGTATTTCAAGGACGAAAGTGGTTTGATCTTCGACCACATTTCAGACTATAGTAGGATAAATGATTTCGACCAAAGCCGCTCCCCTATGAGCTTTGTGATCCAATTGTAAGGATAGAGATAAATGGGCGGTGAAACAGCATTATGTGTTGTTGGGAAACATATCCATATAACTGTCAGGTAATGTTAAATAAAATTAATTATTCATATTTCGATGGTTTGAGTCTCCGAGGAGTCCAATCGATGTCAAAGGATGATTTTCCAAGAGTTATAGATGATGGCTTGTGTGATTAGAAGAGTTGTGACTGGCGTTAACATGGCTATCATTGTTGTTATTGTCGATATATTTTAACGAAGGATTAGAAAAAAAAATAACCAATACAAGTACTGAGTAAAATAGTCCACAACTGCTTATCTCCTTGTTGCAAACTCAAATTTCCAAAGGCTGCTCCAACAACACAATACACTACAAAGATTTGGTAGAAAAAGACGATTTGATATTTTGGAACACGTTCTCCAACCCACACCCAAAGTGGTTGCTTTTGTAGTTCTGGAAGAGAGGAACCATGAGAATGGGTATGAAGTGGTGTTTAACGGCATGTTGGTAACTTCTACTTCCTTACATAGTTGATGACTTGTGAAACTGCAATTAAAGAATCGAAACTGTGAATATCCTTTCCAACGAACTTTGACTTCTTGGATATGATGTATTCCCACTTTACGTGTTCTTCTTTTGTGAATGCTTTTCGATATCGTACACATCGTCTTCTTTCTTTGTCACTCGTTGTAACTCAGGCAAATAAAAAGTTCTTTTTAACACTTTTCTGTGCATATCTTTCAATTTATATTATACAGGGGGATCACGTCCACACACTTGTTATTTGGCACAAAACTATTCTCTCGTCCAGTTAGGTAAATATCATTTGTCAAAAGTGCCTTTTGTTTTTCCAATGCGAACCCAATCTCGGGTGATTAACACTTCATTCTTTTTTCTGATTTTTGACGTTCGAAACAATCGATCCAACACAATCACTTCGTTTCAGGTGTCACTTTTTCTGGAGCACATCCGATGCGACGATGGTACAATAGATTGTAAACTTTGACTAGGCGTGGTAACACGTCAATGTATTTGAGGGTATGTTCATGTGTAAACTATTTCCACATACGTTCTTTCAAAGTTCTTTGAAACCTTCCACGACACCGGCTTTCGTTTTAGCATTTTCAGTGGTGACAAAATTAATGTGTATTTTTTTCAATTTTTTCTACAAAGCTTAGTTAAGAAAATCGGGACCTTTGTTTGTTTGGCATTAGAAACGGTGTTGACCACTTTGTTTAAAGATAAGGTTTAAAGCTCGCTCAAACTCTGAACTCGTTTTAGAAGCCAAAGGAAGTACCCAAGCTACTTTTGAAAACACTTCAGTGATATAAAACAAACATTTGTAACCTCGATTATACGACGCTAAATGAAAGACATCAGCTAAATCAGCTTGCCATTGATGATCAATTCCAGCTGCTTTAGTATGACTTCTAGAAAATATTCCTGGAATGGGTTTGTGCAACGTGTGCTTCGATTGTTCTTGTAACCATTGGTGTACTTCTTGCAGTAGTTCTTTTAGTTCAGTTTTAGTTGCATGGTACAATTTCTGAATTCCCTCATAGCTAGCGGCATGAGTAAGATTGTAGTAAATTCTGGCCAAAAGTGTATCCATGTTGTTGCTGCTGCTGCTCAATAAGGTAACCATTATTCTATACTCTTCCGTGGTTGCTCTTGTAGAATTTGGGTTTGCGATGCTTGAAGTGTCTGACGAGCAATAGAAGTAGAAAGGAAGTTTCGACAGATGTCATAGGTTCTTTTGTCACTTTTTCTTGATTTCTTTTTTCACTTCTGTCTTCCCTTCTTTCCTTTTTTTCATCTGCTGAAGAGGGTGTCGACATCATCTTTTTGACCAAGGCTTTCATTTCTTCTTGTCTTGTAGTAGGCGAAGGTGTCAACAAGGTTATCACACTGGAGGTAACTGTCATCATCTTTGTTGCTTTCTGTTTTTCTTCTGTTTTCATGGCATTCTTTAAATCTCTCAGCGTATGTTTAGCCGTCTCGGCTAAAGCTTTCTGATGAAACAGTTCAAGACATCACAATAACTATCCTTAGAGTTGCGCTTTCTACGTGTCTGGAAAATCTGTTCAATCCATCAACGATTATAGCTCTTGTTGTAAATGTGATATCTTGGTGAGATTAAGATTAGGAGGTAAATATTGTATCCGTTGGTCGTACCAACTGTGGAGTTCCGTTTTCCGTTTGTAAGTAACTAAAGTTAGTTTTCGTCCTTCAATGAAATCCAAGGGTACGAGTGTGATGTCCTTCCGGAAAAGTGTGTCCTTTTTTATCTTCTTCACCTTAACACTTCTCCTAAAAGAGGTCCAGTAATCGATCCTAACAAAGGAGCATCCACTTGTAACAATGGTCCTGTCGAACGGGCATTTTTCTTTTGACTGATTGGCATTTTCTTTTTCACCATTAGTCGGAAACGTAACGATGTAGTCCTAATTGCTGTTTCTATATCTTGGTTAAAGGAACAGTTCCTTTCAAGGCATTCAAGCAACATTCACGTACGGTATCGATGATTACTTTATGTTCTTTTTGAATGATTTGTTTTTGCATCGAGGCATTGGATATAATAAGTACTGACAAAACATCACAATGTTGAGCTAAACGATGAAGGTCTCTTTGGACGTTGATGATGATGTGAACTTTGTGACATCTTTGTTCAGGAGGAAAACTGAAGTGAACCTTATCCAACACATCTTCTTTTTATACTGGAATTCGTCTCCACTGATTGAGGGACGTGTGTTAACTTGAATTTAGGTACTACTGGTGTTCTCAACATACTAAATCGTGCCAGGTCGTGTTTGGACAAATCCAGTACACTTTGTAGCACGCTTGTTCTGTCTTATATATGTGTTGTAGAAGATGCAACTTTTTGGCTAAAGCAGCAAGAGCAAGAGCGGTAGATGAAAAAATTAATGTAATTTTGGCGGTGACGGCTGCCCATAATAGTCATGTGGAAATGCATAATGTCCTAAAATAGATCCCGGTAGTCAGCCAATCAGATCACGAGAATGTATCATGTGATACAGTAATTGTTCGTATTTCTGCTGACATATATCAGGGTTTGGTAGTAGAAAGACTTGTGTTTAATATGGCCAATCAAATGGATGTAGAATTAAATTAATATCATATAAAATAATCCTTCATCTCCATGAACAGTTATGGAGTTAATCAATACTTGGTCGCACAGTGCACACACTATACATTGCTTTCCAATATACTGTTGGGAAAAAGAGATCACTTGAATAGTTTTGCTACTTCATGCTAGGTCATTTATTTTAGTAACCATCAGCAAGCAAAGAATACAAGTTGAAATTTAATCAATAGTTTAATCCAAAGCAAATTTAAATTTGGCCAATAAGGTCATATTTTGAAGTTATTACTATTTACATTAGTAAATGTTATACAGTGGTGATCATGAATCTGTCAGATTTGCTGAGATAAGCTAGAAGTCAAATTTTTAGCCTGACCATAATTATATAACACTCCCAACTAGCCAGCAGTACCAGTGGTCAGCAATACATTGTTAGTTGCAGTGTGCTAACATGACCCTAATTAAATAACACGCACAACTAACCAGCAATACCAGTGATCAGGAATACATTGTTTGTTGCAGTGTGCTAACCTGACCATAATTATGTAATAGTCACAGCCTGCCAGCAATACCAGTGGTCAGCAATCCATTTTTGGTTGAGTCGGGGCTCCAATTATGTTACACTCACTATTAACCAGCAATACCAGTGGTCAGCAATCCATTGTTAGTTGCAGTGTGCTAACCTGATCATAATTATATAACACTCGCAACTAGCCAGTGGTCAGCAATCCATTTTTAGTTGAGCCGGGAATCCATCAGTCATCAATGACAATTATTAATTGATCTCTGTGACAGAGATTGTTTCTTGGATGACGTGATGTTATTTGCAATAATTTATATTATTGCACAATTGTTAACTCACTGAATGGTTGTGCAATATCATAAATTATCATATGTGTCATGAAGCGTTTCTTTGTAGTCATGCAGCTGTGCACCAGTGATCATTAATATGAAATGTATGAAACAAGTTAAATAATTTCATATATAACAAAATGCCAGCATTAGCAGCAAAGATGTATTGGTTAATACTTAGTTTCAGATTCTTATATAAGGGATATTGTATTACTTAATGTCATTGCCAAGTTAACAGTATTGAAAACATGTCTGTCTCTCCTTTCTAAGCATTGAGAGATACAGGATCACTTTTTGGGTGTTGAGATTTTCAACAATGCTAAAGTTTTATGTTAACATTTGTGTAGTCAGATACTGGGAGTACAATTCAATACAAACAGATGTAGTTGATAATCTGGGTTTCACTGGTTTATAACTCCCGACAAAAGTAAGAATTATGTGATAAAAATAGTACAATTCTATGTTCCTATCAAATGTTTGTGCTTGATTGTTCCTATGAAATATTTGAAAGTTACTGTTTGTGTATTGTCTAATTTCTTGAGTGAACAAGTTGTTCCAGCAGTGTGAGCGACGAGCTTGCAAGTCAGCTACACCAAAGAGAAAAAAAATCGTCCACCAGGGATATGAGAGTACACCTACAATAACATATTTATTGCAGACTTTCATTTATAATTAGCATAAGTTACCAGATCTTTTAAAATTAAAGATATTGAAATAAGTATGATCTGGGTCTTCTTTACTGAATTTCATTCATAATTTCAATCCTGACGCGCATGAATATATCAGGTGAGTAGAATGATGTCATAATGTAGAACATTCTATGTTGTCATAATGTCATCATTCCCGTCCATATCGACGACGTATACAGGGAAGTCCTGTTCAGTTGTCTCCTATCTTAAGTCTGTGTGACAAAATCAGAGTACATAATAATATTTTAATTTGCAACATACTTTAAAATAATGCAATACAATTAAGGCTTTTCAGTAATGCATGTTCATAACTTTAGTGAAAGCAATTTGTGACCATTTATCTTTTTAATTGACGATAAGGGACACATCTTTGTGGACCTTTGATTGTCCTTTATATTCAGGTTTCAATGTAAAACAAGTAAAACTGACCTGTGAGCAACAAATCTGCATATGATTTGGAATCTGACCATTTGGGATGCAAATTCGATCAAACTTAGTATCTATGACTGTAATATTAGTATCTTTGAGAAATGTTATCACAATCAACATTTGAGCATACTAACAAGATGATATGGCAATGGATTGTCAGCCTTGCTTTTTCATAAGTTTAACAGCCCATCTGGAGATATATACTTGCACATCTACATACATGTGTAATAACACCAAGGTCAAGCATATGTATACATATGTACATAAGTACTATGCCTCTGAACTTAAATGCAGGATCAAATGGTGAGAAAAAAAGTGATGCAAAATAAATTGTCCTCGCTATAAAACAAAATACCCAAGTATGAAAAGAATCCATCACATAGTTAAAATTATGTAAGCGAAAGAATAAATTTCACCAAAACCTTAACACAAATATTTGTATACCTAACTTTTACACCAGGGTAATAGGGGTAGTTGAGTACATTGCATAATGATTTATCTTTACTCGGTAATGAACAATACAAAGAATAAATAGAAACAATCAAAACGTTTAGGACATAGATGCAAATGATAACCTCACCAAATACTTACTCAAGATTTTCTGAGACTGTGACCAAGATGCCAAGGTTATAGTCATGGGTGTGTCAAATAATGAATTGTCTTCAACAGCCACAGTGCAAACAGAATACATTGAGGTTTTTAGAAAATATAAATATATTAAACTATTAAATAATAAATTAAAACTTTCACCAAAATATTAAAACTTATATTCAGAGACTGTGACCTTGACCCCCATAGGTCAAATAGTAAGGGTCATCAATTGAAACTGTTTATTTGTTTTTTTCTACACTATAATGATATATCCAGATTATGAATACAATCAATACAGGGAGATAGTAAATGTAAGCAAACGGAAAGCGTTAACTAAAGCCTAAACATCACTATTCTAAGAATGTGATTTGGATCCAAACTCTGGGTGAGAGAGACAATAAATCAAATTTTTAAATCAGTAAGATTGCTAAAAGTTTGATTCAACATATAGAAATATATTAAAGTGTAGACATAAGTTAAAAAAGTTCCATTCTGTGTGTATGAGATCGAAATAAGGAATAAACATTCGTATTTAAAGCCAGATCAACCATATAAGATTAAATGGGTATGTAATGAACAAAAAATGGTACACAGAAATATTAAAAAGCTGTTTCAGACAGGTGAATTGCTGAAGAAATGTGCATGTCCAATGAATTCAAAGCTTGGGCAAGTAGACTTTGTCAATTGTTTCTTTCAACTTGAATAAGGATAATTTTCTGTCATTGTAAATAGGTAATTGTGGAACCAGTTTAATGATTGTCCTCATAATAACAGAAATTTGCATCATTAAATACCAGTGTTATTACACTGTAGTTACCTGGACAGTTTATTGTATGTTTATGGTATATATTTACGATAGCTAAAAAATCAGTTGGAATATTTGATAGAAATGTATCATCATGAATAGAAGTTACGTATTAATATGATGTAAATTTGGTTGTTTTTGACTAAATTGAACAGATTGATAAGATAAAAATAATTTTTTGTCCTAATGTATATTTGTGGTTATGGAGGAAAAAGCTGTCTGATGGAAAGTCGATGCATTTCCTCCCATCTGCTCAGGCTGTCTAGTCACCCCTGGTCCATGACCGGTTAAGATCCCCGTGTAACTTATCAGAGGGAAAAGTTCTGGTTGATGCCTTGGTTCAGCTGATCACCATGTCTCATCAGTGTGAGGTTTATATATCACCAAGGAGTCGGTGCAGCTGGTGCAACTGCCTTTTAGGCCACTTGATATACACACAAGCAGTTGGTAGTAGAGAAAGATATCACAAACCAAAGGTTTACACCCGGTGTACTTGGTTCAAATGATATTATCATTTAATGCAGACGGGGGTTATAATGCCATTAGTGATAAAAAAAATATGTTTTTTTTTTTTGGGGGGGATGGAGGTATATTATGTTAATGAAATCAATTATTGTTCAAGTTAGAATACAATAGCGTAAAACCGCAATGGTGTTGTATAGGTTCCTACTTGTTTCAAAATTTGCTGGGGTACCAGGTTGCTGATGTAACCTGATTCCTTATGTGGTCATTAGACTATGCAATTGGTTGGCACATGAAGTATCTGTTTCCCAGTTCCAGTTGTCAATGGTGAAACTAAACGTAAGGGTGGAGCAGGTTGAATTGGATGAATTCACCTAAATTTTATTTTGGTTCTATTGTTCAATCCATTGTTGGATTGAATATGTTCTAAGTGTAGTTACTTGATCGAGCATATATTGCTACTAAAAGTTCTGGTTCAGACAAAATAATTTATATTATCTGATATTAAACACCGTTTGGTTAGATAATAGAATATCCTTTTTGCGGATGTCCATGAGGGGTTCTTTTATTGTCACTTGAAATTCCCTTTTTGCCTCACCAAACTATTATTTGCCACGTGTTTTGTTTTTTTTTTTTTTTTGTTTGTTTTTTTTAGGTAGTCAGCTATCTTTTGTAACTTGACATACTTGGATGTTATTAACTTTGTAAAAAGAAGAGTAAGTGGTTAGAGATTAGTAGACACTTAGCTTTTTGGCATTCATTAAATGGGTCATCCATTGTTTTGTTTTTTTCTTTGTTAGTGATATCTCTTCTAATGACTATTTCAAATGCGACAAATTATATGTAAATGAGACCAAAGGGAATTTATGCATACACCAATAACACACTCTACAATTTAGATGGGGATCGACAGCTATGTTTAAATGTGAGTCCATGCATTTTATATTATATTTGTGGTTATATTTTCACAAATGCAGATGTTGCCAACTGCCATAAAATTTTACTTAAAAGAATTGCCTCCAATAAAATATATACTTTATGCCTACCACTTCAAACAAAATCAATAATTAAAGCTGCTAATTGCATTTTATCTGCATTTATGTAGTGTCTAATATTAGCACAAAAATATGGACTCGATTGGTATTGTTTCTTAAAGCAGATTTATCTCATGTAAGTTAAAATTTATTCATAAATTGAATATGGTATTAAAAAAGCCATAGGTAATATGAAATTTGTACCAAATAATCAGATGGTATATCTGTACTAAAGAATAAAGAACATATTTCTAACAAACTTTCTATTTCCTTTTGTTTGCAATCACATCAAAAATTCAGTTACTAGTAGTTGGTGAAAATGATTTGCCTGTCCATCATAGTATGTTTGTGTGTTTGTCAGTCATAAAAAAAATGTATGCATCTGAGTATGGAAATTGACAATGAACAGAGAATTACAGTTTTGTTTTCCAAATCATTCTCGTTCCCTTGCTTGTACTTCATCAACTAAAGGTATGTTCAATTATTTTTTTGTATGCCCTCAGAGAAGTAGCAATGAGTATAATACTGCAATGATGTCCATCTGTACACCCATAACAAATCTGTTCGAGCACAATAGCAAATAAAATAAAATAAACATATAGCCATGAAATTGTGTAGCATATTATTTTGTGTATATAGATGGTATTAGACTTTCATGCCATTATAGCAATATTCCATTTTATTCACATTTGTTAACTTTCGGGACTTTTAAGACCCTCAAACTTATTACAGCGGGGACATCTAGATTTGGTCATGTCCATTTTGCTGTAAGCATGATTGCACAAAAATTAAAAAACAACTTTTGAGCATCATTGTGTAAAAACCATTCCATATTTACAAATGAAATTTGGTAGATGACATGATTAGATTATAAGACCATTATAGCAGTTGTTCAATTTTTTTATTACATTTTTTTTATATCTCTTGAACTGTGACTTTTTTCTTCCTAACATTCTGTGCACGACTGAACAAAAACCACTCAAAGCAGACAACAGGGATTCAGTAGGCATGTTTATAGGGATGTGTAGATGACTTGATTAGATTTTCAGACCTTACGAGCAATTTTAAACAGTTTTAACAATTTTGGAGGTTTTGAAAATTATACAGTTGACATTGTGAACATACATATTTTACAAACGCCGATCTGGTTTCGATTTTCAACAGAAACATATATGAGAAATTCATATTGACAATAATCTTTAATACAGATTTACCAGTAGTTAGCAACCTTTGATAAACTTTGTTTAGCAAATTGTTTGATATTTATACAGTTCTTATTGATATTTGAAAAGATATAATGTAAGTGCTTCCTAAACTTGAAACTGATATTGGTTTCTGTGAGTATAACAAAAACAATAGTTACTCTAACAGAAATTGCGCTTTACTGGCCTATTTGTTTTTCCAGTTAATCAAAGATAGAACGTTTCTTTATCGTAACTGCTTAGTGTTGCCACCATCTCTGATATTCTTCAGCAATAACAATATTTTCAAAATGGCTACCGTGGCACCATATTGGATATAAGATTGATACCTTTTTCATTTAGGACCAACAAGATATAATTATAAGTCTTTTGGTGAAAATCCCATGTTTATATAACTATCTATTCAGGAGGAGTAGTGATACTATTTTCAAGATGGCGGCCATGGTGGACATAATGGCTGCCACATCAACATGATTTTCATTTAGGACCAACTAGACACCATCAGAGGTCTTATGGTAAAACAAAATATGTCGATATGATTTTCTGTTTAGCAGTAATTTTGTTTCTTTCTAAAAATCATATAAAACATAACCTTAACTTTTCTTGCTTTCATAATTTTCCCTTTCTTTAATTTCATCAAAACGGCAAATCAGGAAAATATTCTATTAAATATCTTTTTTTTTTATAAAGCATACATACCATAGCGGTGTAAGACTAAATAAATTAAGGGTTATAACTCCGTCAGATTTGGAACATAAAAGTTTAAACTTCCAGTTTCTGCTAAACCATGAATTACTGGATGTTCTAAGAGAAATAATTTTGATAATGCACTGGAGTGGAATACCAGAAATAAATTTCCACTGCCCTCAGTAGACATGGACAACATTATGACCAAGAAATTTGAGTAGTGGGCGAACATGTATACAAAACACAGCAGAACATGGACGATAAACTGCCGACATTATCGCCGGGATACAGTAAGGAATCTGCTTTTCAATCATAAATAAAAAGAAATTGTGTTTGCTCTCAGTGAATAATGGATAGATTTCATCTCGTGGGTGAAAGACTCAAGTAGTTTCACTCGTGGCTTCACCAGTCGCGAATATACAGAGTTTATCACACAATCGATGAAACGTATCCGTTATTCACTCGTTTCAACCAAATATCCTATATTTAGGTCATATCAGCATGGAAATACCAGTAAATGTACCAAACTTCAACTTTCATATATGTTCAGTTTGTGTTACACGTGGGCAAACAGAAATAATAATGAGAGGGGGACATTGGTTCAGGAAAACATTAATTTAATCTATTTTATGCTAGACCGTGAAATACTGGATTTTCCAAGAGAACTAATGTTGATAATAGATATAATATTTCACTGCCACGTCGATAACATTATGAGGAAGAAATTTGGAGCTATTTTTAGAAGATGACATGGTCCAGTGGTAAGTATGGCCGCCTGGCATGTAGACGAACCAACTTCAAACCCAACGATGTGCATATAATTTTTTTTCTTCAATCTTTCATATTTTTTATGTGTTGTTTTACTTTGAATTGCGAAGTAAAATTATGTTGCTGCTGATATTTTCTGTGCGAATATACACAAAACACAGCAAAAAGTAAACTGATAACCGCTGACATTATGGGATACAGTGATACTGTTACTTCAATCTGTTATACATATTGCTAACCAATATGTTTAAGCATAAAATTTTAAAAAAAATTTGCTTGCTCCAAATGAATAACAGATATATTTGATCTCGTGGATGACAAACTTAAGTATTTTGACCCACTAGATGAAATATATCCGTTATTCGCTCGTTTCAAGCAAATATCATCTCTCTATTCTTGGCTCCAAAATTATTTTGACCACACCTCTTCATAAGGCGTTAAAGAATTATTTTTGCTTGAAAATAATATTTCAGCTTCGGAAGTCCATCTACACCTTCTCCCCGATCACACTTCTAAGAAAAAAGTTTAACATGAAAGGGTTTGCAAATGGATCTGCAGGCGTGGTAATACAGTTTTAAAAGACATATATTTATGATTCTGATCATGGTAAATACACTTTAATTTCCTGTTTTGTTTGGTATGACAAAAGGGGCCTTAGAAAGAGTGTCGCCTTAATGCTGGGTTAGATAGAATATGTGTGTGAAGATTCTGTTGCCATAAGGATGTTTTGACTATCACAGTTGTGTGTCGGCATTATGGCGACGCAGTATTAGGGCGACAAATGTGTGCTTTTGTTTAAAACTAAGATTTTTGTTTCATCCATGAATATTTCATCTTGATAATAGGAATCAGGACTTCTCAGTAATTATGCATAACTCACAAAACACTGTGTCATATACTGTTGAAGGGAATGTGTAAACTCCTGCATTCAAGTTTCAATAAAATAATTAGGACAAAACCCAAATATTTTTGTATGTCAAGAATTGATCATTTAGAACGAATAAATGAAGTTGTAGTGGATGGATTTCTTCCAGTTTGTTGGAAAAGTGTTGCATATACATGAACAATGGTCCCATTGAAAGAAAATGTTTAAAGGAAAGGTTAGGTTTCCTGAACTGATAACAAGTGTAATTTCCTCTATTTGATGAAACTGAGCAGTAAATCATTTCAAACATTTCCACAGTTGATTTTCTTCACTGATGTAGCAGATATACAAACAGTGACCAATTTATCACATTTAACCAAAGTCAAAAGTTAGAACATAACAAAAAACGTATTTTCCATAACTGATCCTCTCTTACATAGTCATAGTGTTTTGATCAAATTTAAGTTCAGCATTAAAATTTACCTCCCAGTGCATCTTCCCCTACAAGTATTTGCCCCTAATATCTTTCGCTCAGGGTGGTGGTTAGACCCACTCTCATATTTGATGTTTGCTTTAAATGAGACATTTTGCTGTAACACAGCATTGTCCCACTAATGTTTGTCTTACTTGTGATGGCAAGCCTAATATAATTGTTCATATGCATTGGTATAGGAAAATTCCATCTGAGGGTCAACATTTTGCATCCGAAATGAAGCTTTGCAGAGTTGTTGATAGAAAATTCTGTCACCGAGAATGGAATTTTAATACCGAATACCAATGCATGATGAAGGATTATTTGTCTCACGGTGTTGAACAAAAAAAAGTTGGTCAAAGTCTATATGACTTATTCTGGTGGTTTAGTTTGGTGTTTTATGGCACAGCAACACAAGTAGGTTATTTAGTGCTGAGGCAGTTGTAGTAAAGTGCCTTGTCCGAGGACCATAGCCAGCCGATGGTAGGGTTGCAACCCGACCCCTTTCAGTCGCGAGTCCAGCACACTAACCTCTGAGCCACCGTGGATCCTCTCCATTGCTCGCCTCTTATGACATGTAGGAGAGCGCATCGGGCCTATTCTGCATCCCCAGTCATGCAGGTGATTAGACTTATTATGAATATTGATGCAACTTTACAACAGCAAAGCATGTCTTTAACGTTTCCTCAACTTAAAATAGAGCACAAAAATGGTAGAAGTGTTAACAGTTAAAGCAATAAAGTCCACTCCTATCCCTTAAACGACACAGAGAAAAATATTTGATATAGTCCTTGATTCAACTATGTTCTAGTATTGATTTTCCTTTCATAACTAATTTAAAAAATAATTACAATATTTTTTTTCGACTTCAAACCAGACTTCAGAATATGTACCTATAGCCAGGTCGATCAGTGAGAAATGTCTTGTTTGTGGGACACTGGCTTGAAATGCTGCACATTGTAGGATGTAAATACGTTGCAATTAATGTTTATCTTGATTATTGTAAAAGAACCCTCAGATGATGCTGGATCAGGAAATGTTTGCCGATTACACAAATCCTAATGCTTTGGTTTGCTCTTTTAATACCTTGGTCTGATAATCCATTGCTATATTGCGGAAAAGAAGTTGGTCCTGACAGTAGGTTCATCATTGTAACAGCCATATTATTCATTTAATCAGCTGACAATGTTATCCAAACAGCCATATTATTCATTTAATCAGCTGACAATGTTATCCAGAGTTCAACAGTATATGCTCCATAGTTATAATGCCTCTAATAACGAGCTAGCATAACAGCAGATGTAGGCTCCACAAAACTTTTGTGTATAGTTTTATTTTCTTCTGGCCTATTACCAAGCAAGTATTTGGGTTTTTTTCCCTTTTAGTATCTCCAGTCTTGATTTTCTGTAATGTTAACAATTCTTGCACACTATGTTAAATTGATTCAAATTTTTGATTTTGTTGGTCAGATTGAATATATCATCAAAAGATAGAGATATTGCACACTCAGTACTTTTTGTATCTGGAAATAAATGTGAAATCTGTAAACAGATAAACTAACTTTGGAACATTTGGATCTGTTATATTCCAGTAGGACATCATGTAACCATACGTTGCCATCAAAGCGGCTCACTTTATTTGAGTCTGCCAAAGTCTGATTTCCCACAGAGCTCTGCATCTGTTCACAGGGTAATCGTTGTAAAAATTTTAAAGTGCGGTTATAAAACAATGTTTAATGGTTTTCACTTAACCATTTTATTGCATTAAACTGAATCGCAAGACAATAATAAAATATTTTTTTAAATATACAATTCATTACATTACTTTTTTATGTATATTGAATTTATAATATGTGTCCATGAGGTAAATTGCGCTTTAGTGGTCATTTTCTAAATAACATATTTACTGCATTTGAGTTCAAGGTCACTCTTGTTTACATATAATTTAGTACTTAGATTGGAATTTTCCATATCTTGATGTGAGAAAAGTCACGTACGCACCGTAATTTTCCATTAGAGTTACTCATATTCTAGAATATTCTGTCAGGTGACCTATCTTTATATTTATTCAGATTTGGTAAAAAAGATTTCATTCGTATACTCAACTTCATATTATTAAGATCAGTCTATTAAGGAATTTATTTAAATAATCAGATGTTACAGTTGTGAAAATCAGAGCAAATTCAGAGAGAGGATGTTATTTATTTGAAATTTTCATTGGAATTACTAAAAGTGCTCATTTTCATTTTGGATTAATACTTGACTTTGGAATTTATGTGAATTCATTCAAAGATATTCTGGATTACATTTATTCAGACATATCAGGACATTCAAGACTACTGACACATCATAACATTCAAGACTACTAGCACATCAGGACATTCAAAGCTACTTGAATTCATTCGGAATATTCTATATTTAGGACTTGTGATTAGGACACTTAGGATTGTTGTATTATTTTGACTTTAATTCACGTTATTGTAAGTATCTTTTTTGAATTATCACTTTGATTGTCTTGAAATAAATTTTTTGTTGAATTTAGTTCCATTGCTGGTTTCACTTTTTTTCTGTTACATTATTTTAAGACCTGGAGTAGTAACACCTTAGAACTAGATTATGTTAATTTTGGTCTAGATCCTGTTACTTTAGGACCGAATTCGTCAGCTTTTGTAATCAGACAAAGTCATAAATCATACAAGTTTTAACTTCTTCGTTATCTAATGCGCTGTTGTTATCTTGTTTTGTTTCTTTTCTGTGGGTTATGTTTTACATCTGTCACATCCTACAAACTCTTCATTTTTCAAAAACTTCATTCGTTTAAGATCGATTGGTGTATCTTTGGCACATGGTTTATTTTCAGCTGGCTCCTAACTGTTAAAAGGTTAATTCTGCCCTTTTCATTTAGCCAGTAAATACTTTTTGCCGTTCATTCTTTTGGTATTCAAACTTTTTCAGCTTTGTATTTGTTATCTTGCTCGTCATACTGTGACAACTTTTGTTCATAAAACATGCTCTCTACATCCAGTCCCTTCAAGTCTTCCAATTTGTAAATATCTGAATCGCTTAAATTTGCTTGCCTGATTTTATATATTTTTGGGGTCATGTTAGGCAGGCATCAGTTTTCAAACATTGTTTAGTATATTGAAATTCTGACTGTTTCATTGATTTTAAATTTAGGAATTCCCAATGTATCTGTTGTAAAGCAACTAAATAGGTTAAGTTATACTTTTATCTGTTTTCTTCCTTGCTTGCTTCAATCAGTCAACTCTATTGATTCCTACTAACTGTTATTGTATCCCCCAATTAAAATTTGTAAAACGTCAACGATGTCTGGTTTCATTTTTTTAAATTTAAATATTTCACATTATAATCTTTAGAGTTCTGTTTAACCTTCTTACTACATATGTTGGGGAGAGGTGTTGTTTGTTTCTTTAATTAATTGTTTTTGCTGGGGTTTTGGGTTTTTTTTTTGTGTTTTTGGTTTTATCAATGTAAGTTCAAACGTATTAAATTGCTTTTGTTTCCAACCAATCCTATATTTTTTGTTGCAAACTTTTCCTTCATCAAACTGTGTCTTTCCAGATATTGGCTCTACACAGATGTCTCTAAAACCATCGTGTATGTCATCTCCCTTTTTTGTTTTAACTTTTCAGCCCAGCATATTTAAAAGAATATATATCACTGTCAAAACGTATTTGTATCCATTGTTCTTTTTTTTCCCCTATGTTTGCATGTGAACATAGTTTGGCCTGCTACTGTTCATCCAAACGACTTGCATACACTCTTGTGTAAGTTTTATATTTTTCGCTTGCTTGTGTAATTTATAAGCAGATTGTTCAGTTAACCATTCTTTCAATTCAGCGTATGTTATTTTATTTTCGTTGTGTTTAATTTGTTGCTACAATTCATTGGTATTTGGGTAAAGACATAGACCTCCAGGATCTTAGTAAATATGTCTTAAATACTGTACTTTGTCATTCATTTAAAATGAAATAGAGACATGCAGAGAACATACTTGTTATATTGCTTTTAGGTATTATAAAAAAGCCAACAGGATGACAGTTTAAAATATGTACTTTTATTTTCAACAATTTGCAATGTTTCTTCAATTCTTTCAAAAGTATGAATGATTTCAGATTGATGTCAAATGTTGCCATTCCTATGGCTGACTCTACTACATCAACTTTGTATACTGAGTCAGCATGTGTTGTTTAAATCGACCTTTGTTTACCATAAATTCTATCTCTTTTTTGTCGAATCCTTGTAGATTGACCTTGTAAAATGAGCGAGATCATCAAGTTGTACTGAAAATGTAGTCGAATATAAATATGTGTATTAACGAACATCAAATACATAATTTATTCATACTTAAATAGAAGTACTAAGTGTACATGTATATACCTTCTGGTGTATTAGATACGTAATCCTAATGCCGACGACAACGATTCTAATGAGGATGAAAAAGATGGTGACGATGATGATGATAATTATTATTGAAAGTATTACCTATCTATCTAAGTCTACTCTGTCATATATTACTATTGATGGGCGCTGGCTCTTTATCCTATATTGTTCTGTGTGGGACATGACGGGACTGCATTTCGGGGTGAGCTGATCTCACAGTCATGAGGACCGGCCCCGTCATAAAAAAGGTCGGTGGTCTGGAGCAATATCAGTCGTAATATTTAATAGTCCAGTGACCTCACATGAAGGTCAGAGGTTGGGTGGCCCAGGATATTTAGTGGCCAGGCGATCAGTGGCCTTGGGGTTTTTTGGGGGTAAAATTTGGCGACCAGTGGCCTTAGTTTTTTTTTAGTAAAATTGTGACGACCAGTAGCCTCAGCCTTTTAGTAACAATTTGGCGACCAGTGGCCTTGGTTTGTTTTTTAGTATATTTTGGCGACCATTGGCCTCGGTTTTGTGCAGCTAAATTTTGGCTACCAGTGGCTTCGTATTTTTTTTTTTTTTGGGGGGGGGGGGTTGGGGTTTTTTTTTGTTTTTTAAATTATGGCGACAAGTCAACTCGGTTTTGTTAGTAGTTGTTGAGAAGAAGCCATTTAACGATTTTTCTTTGTAAGGCCCGCCATATTTGATGGCGGATCGGCATTAAAATGAAAGCCCTCAGCCAGGATGCTTTCAGTGAAATTGGTTAAATTCTGTTAAGCGGTTTTAGAGAAAACCTCGCTTAAAGGTTTGTCTATTTTCAGTAATGGTGGCCATATTTGATGGCTGTTTTGCATCATTTCTAAATATTTGAAAGCGATCTAGTCCAGGGTGCATTCTTTCAAACTTGTTTAAGTTCTGTTTGTCTCTATTGGAGAAGAAGTGGTTTATAAGGTTTTTATATTTTTGATTTTATGTTTGATGGTGAATCAGCATCATTTGTCAAATATCGAAATCCTCTATGCCAGGATGCTTTCTGTGACATTCAGTTAAATTCTATTCAGCAGTTTTTGAGACAAGGTAATTTAAATGTTTATCTACTTTAAGTTACAGCTTGCCATTTTGATGGCGGATAGGCATCAGCTGAACAAATATGAAAGACCTTCATGCCAAGCTGGTTTGTGTCAAATGTGGTCAAACTCAGAGAATAAATTGTTTTAAAAAAAAATATTTTTAATAACGTTTGCCACATTGGATAGCGGGAGAGCATTCGCTGAACAAATGTGAAGGCCTTTATGCCAGAATGCTCTATTTACAATTTTGTGCAAATTGTTCAAACGGCTATTAAAAATTTGTGTTGTAAATAACAACTGTGAACGGTCGACGCACGACAGACAAAGTACCATGTGAGATCCAATAATAACGAAGGGAATTACTGTGTGCAAACAAATGTGGGTGGGTACATCAATCAGGGATAAGAACATCGTTATATGATGATGCGCATCGCACGCTGAAAGACCAGACTAAGCCAAGGTGTTATCAACATTAAATTGCCTACCAAATTCGATTTAAATCCAACAGGAATAAAGGGAGTCCTTGCACAAAAAGGAAAGCGAGTGAGTCTGACAATCAAGGCCCATGACTCCGCTTTTAGATGACGTTGAAAGCAGAACATGTACGTAAGCAACATTGACAATCAAACTCAGCAGAGGTCTTATAAATATGAAACTGTCTTCTAAATTTGATTAAAATCCAAAAAAGGGAGTCATTATGCAGAAATTAAAGTGGATGGGTCTGGCAGTCAGGGACTGTAGGCTACATGACGTAAAATGCTGACAACTGAACTCAGCCTAAGTCTCATCCAATCAAACCATTGTTCTGTCAATATCAAGCTGTTTACCAAAGTTAGCGAATAATCAAGTTCAATCACACAAAAAGTTGATTTGAGGAAATGAAAGTGGGTGGATCAAATAATCAGGGGCTATACCTCTGCTAAACGATGATGCATCAAGCTCACAATCAAATTCGTCCAAAGACTTATCACAAGCAATCAGCATACCAAATTTGCTTGAAATCAAATAATAATCAAGGGATTTATTGGGCGGAAAAAAGTGGGAGTGGGGGGTCACAATTAGGGTCTACAGGGTCTACAACACTGCTAAACGATCATTTAGAAGTCTGACAATCGATCCCGGCCAAGGAATCATCAATATCAATCGACAAAACAAATTTGGTTGAAATCCAATAATATTTAAGGGAGTTTTTAAGTGGACAAGAAAGTTCCAAGGTCTGGTTGTCAGGGACAATAACTCAAGTAAACGACTACACAGAACGCTGACAATCGAACTCAGCCAAAGGCTTAAAAATCAAGCTGCATGCCATATTTGCTTGAAATCTACTAATAATTAAGGGAGCTTTTATACGGAAACGGAAGTGGGTGGGTCTGACAATGTGAGGTACAACTCCGCTAGACGATTATGAAGAAAGTTGATAATATAACGTAGTCACGGTCTCATCAATATCAAGCTGCATGCCAAATTTGGTTGAAATTCAATAATAATTAAGAACATTATTACATGGAAACGAAAGTTGGATGGACGGACTTAAGGAAAGACACGTCCAATTTAATATCCTCTGCTTTCTACGAAAAGCAGCAGGATCTGGGGTCGGGGGAGGATGGTTAGGAGGACTAGTAACTGATGAACACAGATTTCTTTGCTGCAGATCAATCTGATCATTTTTAAGCATGCCGATCATACCGATCAAATATGAAGTTATGTTCAAGACTTTTAGCAAATATTCAATTTCCAGTTACCTGCAGACTTTAAGAAGTATGAATGTCGCAAAAGAGGGACATGAAATCTTATATTTCTACAATACAAGCTAATAAAATTATTAACAGAAAGGTGGTAAACAAGAAAGCGAGGAAAACCTGTTATTCCCGTAAAGCCTCTCTTCAGCAGCCAATGATTGGACACAATTTTGTTGGTTAAGGGAGGTAGCTGTTGAGGAAGAGTTAACGATGCGGATGAGATGAAGCCAGGGCTACTTACACCATGGCAAATCCCCCCCCCCCCCCACAACCGCGCCTCCAATCTGGTACCTGATCCAGGGGATGTAACTCAAACTCAGCGTATATATGGAAGGGTAGACATTACTGTGATTGTTGCTCGTTACAGAGCTACACGGCTTGCAAGGAAGAGACCAATACAACTACATGTCAGATTACGGAGATTTCCTGCTATAAGACAGGCTTGGCACTGTAACAGTTCATTGGTGGTTCAGTCCTGGAATGCAATACACATATAGAAATATAAATGGAATGGACACATGATATAATGAAAATTAATTTATATTGCTCCATTATAATTTTTCCAGACTAGATCTTATCTCGTTCTTCAGGTACAATTACTATCAGAGCTTTATCTTTGCGATCACCCGTATTATAGAGTGAGAATTACTTAACATTTATTTTACAGTCTTATGATGATGAAAAAACAGGAAAATAATTACAAAATAAGATCTTATGTCATTAGGATATTATCTAAAATATAACTAATCTCTCATTGAGGAAACTGTTCCAATTTTTACAGGGGGGAGCATAGCTTGACCCACATCATCTCGGTTTGAACTTTTATTAGAATATCTATTAGGGTCTAATTCATCTGAGGGGCCGAGGCAGCTCGGTGGTTAAGGCATTGAACTCATGGCCAGAAGGGTGCGGATTTTATTCCCGGATTGGCCACCATTGTGTGCCCTTAGGCAGGGCACTTTACACAACATGCTGCGGCACAATGTAATCGTCAAGTGTTGCTATACCGTAAGACACCGAAATAGACCGAATACCAAACCAAACCAAACTATAAGACACCGAATACCAAACCAAACCAAACTATCTGAGAAATATGTATATCAGCCCCCCCCCCTCCTCTTTCCCAGAAAACACGCACACAAGAAAGATTAAAGTTCAGGTGCCAAAGTCAGTTCAGTGTAAAACTCCCACACTTCAAAGGGGCAAGTACGATGGGGCATGTTATTGTTAATAATAATTTGTTATGGTATAATTTTTTATTTTATTTTTTTTAATTTTTTTATTTTTTTTATTTTTAATATCAATATTTGTGATTTGGAAACACGTTTCTGATGATACTTACATTCGTAGATAGGGAAAGGGTCTTATTATTTCTATGAACGGGTCAATAATTACTGGTTCTTTAATTTCGGGATTGACAGCAACCACGGAAATCAATACAAGAGGTCCAAGTGGGTCTAAGATCGCTGATCTGGCTGACATCTGCCTAATAACCAAATACAAGAACAGTTGATCAAGGGATCTGGATCAGTAGGGTGCTTACTGTATAAATGTATTCCAATGCATTCGTTATGAAAACAATTTTTGGAAGGTTTCTCTGGATTTTGTATCTTCAATTTTATTTGCTGTTAAATCAACATAATTTGTATCATATTGAAAAGCCTCTAGGCCAGGATGCTTCGTATCCAAGTCGGCCCAATTCTATTGAGTGGGTTTGTTTCGTTTTGTTTGTTTGTTTCTTCTTTTTTTTTTTTTTTTTTTTTTTTTTTATAAGTTGTGAAAACGTTCTTCTGTTTTGGGAATGGTGGCTATATTTGACGACCGATTGATATCATGTGTACAAATCTGAAAGCCATCTATGCCAGATGTGCTTTCTGTCAGATTTGGTCAAATTCTGTTCAGCAGTGTTTGAGAAGAAATCATTTGAAGTTTGTTCAATTTTTAGTAACAGTGACCATATTTGATTGCCATTGGCGGCGCGAGGGGGGTTCGAGGGGGAAGAATTGCCCCAAGGCGCCGGGCGAGGGCGGGAGCGCCGTGGGTAGCTTTCTTGCCCCCCCCCCCACACACACACACCCACACACATCTGAGCATCTAAGCCCCAGGTTCAGGGCTTAGATGGGAGGGGGTGGAGGTTGGCAACTGACATAAAAACTGTTCTCTGTGGCAAAGAAGGGGCGCCACTAAAAAACTTAACCCCCGGGCGCCTCGGTAGGGAGGCGCCATTAAAGAACATTGCCCCTGGGCGCCTCGGTAGGGTGCGCCATTAAAGAACATTGCGCCCGAGAGCCTCAAACCCTCGCGCCGCCTCTGTTGATGGTTAATCGCCATCGTTTATATAAATGTGAAAGCCTTTATACCAGTATATTTTGTCGCAGATTTGGTCAAATTTTGTACAGTGGTTTGTGAGAATAATAAATCACATGATGAAATTTCTATTTTTATTAAAAGATGCCACATTTGATCTCAGATTGGTATCATTTGTACTAAACTGAAAGACCTTTACGCCAGATAGATTTCTGTCAAATGTGTTCAAATTCTGTTCAGTGGTTTTTGAGAGAAAGTCATTACAATATTTTATATTTTTAGTAACAGTGATCATAGTTAATGACAGATTGGCTCTAATTCTGCAAACTTGAATGCCCTGTGTGCCAAGAGGATGCTTTCTGTCAAATTTGGTAAAAGTCTTTTGGCTATTTTTTGAGTAGAAGCGACATATATTTATTTTTATTTTAGCAACGATGGTTATTTTTGATAGCGGATTGGCATCATTTGAAGAAACCCCAAAACTCTGTATGCCAGGATGCTGTCAAATTTAGTCCAATTTTGTTCAGCGGTTTTTGAAAGAAGTCGGTTTATATACTATTAGCAACTGCAGCCATACTTGATGGCGCATCAGCATCATTTGTTCAAACTTGAAAGCTGTCTATGTCAAGAATTTTTGTTGTTGTTGTTGTTGTCAAATTTGGTTAAATTCTATTTAGCAGTTTATGAGAAGTGGTTTAAAGGTTCTCTAGTTTTAATAATGGTGGCCATATTTGATGGCGGATCAGCATCATTTGAATAAATATGAAAGACATTTCTGTGAAGCTGTTTGTGTCAACTTTTGGATAATTATGTTGAGTTGTTTTTGAGAAGATCTTTACAAGTTTTTATGCTTTTAATAACGGCGGCCATATTGACTGACAGATCATCGTCCTCTCAACAAATTTGAAAGGCCTTGATGCCAGAATGTTCACCGAGCGATTTGTGAGAAGAAGTTGTAAATAACAATAGTGAACAGACGAGTGACGAACGACCATAACAAAAACTCACTGGTCCTTACTGCCAACTGAGGTATATACAAATTAATCAAAATAAGTTGTTAGCAATTCCATGATCTACGGGAACCCTGAAATAACTTAAAGAGCATCAGCAATTGTTCATTTGGTTTTTTTTTGTGCTTCATATTAGAAATGCAGAGCACCTTATTCTCCCTTCATATTGTCGCTTCTATGCCAATCAAACTTTTACTTGATATACACTTTCATCAACTGATTCATTCTTGTATTGACCAGCTTTATGTCTTTACATTATTATCATTGACTATTAACTACACAACTAACGGTTTAACACTGCCTCAGTTTCAACCCTAAATCTCAAACAAGGGGCCTAAGTGGGCCTGAGATCGCTCGCCTGGATGACAACTGCCTAATAGTCATATTCAAGAGCAGCTGGCTAAGAAATCTGGGCCACTAAGATGTTTTCTGTAGCAATTCCTTCCAATGCTGCTGACTGCATATTTTATAAGACAACTGTTTCAAGCTTGATACCACAGCGGTTCAAATTGTCCAATATTAAAATACCAGGATGCTTTCTGTGAAAGTTTGTCAACTTCTGTTGACCAGTTTTACAAAAGTTTACTTAATATCTTTCTAGTTTAAGTAACATCAGCTGTATTTGACAGCGGATTAGCATCATTTGTATAAATTTGCAAGACATTCAATCTTAAATGCTTTCTATCGAATTTGGTCACATTCGGTTAAGTAGATTATTTAAACATATTATTACAGTGTTTTTCTTTCTACTTTTTAGTAATAGCAGCCATATTTGAGGGGAGATCGGCATCAATTGGACACAATTTAAAGCCCTTTATGCCAGGATGCTTTATGTCACATTTGGTCTCACTGCGTTGAATTGTTTTTAGAGGAAGTAATCTAAATGAATTTCGATTTTTATTAACGGTCCACCATATATGATGGCGGATCGGCATCATTTGTAGAAACTTGAAAGGCTTAGTGTCAGAATGCTGTCAAATTTAGTCACATTCTGCTGAGTGGTATTTAAGAAGTCGTTGAAAGGTTTTTATATTTTTAGTAATGTTGGCCATATTTGATGGCAGACTGACATCATTTATATAAACTTGAAGGCCCACTATTCCATGATACTTTCTATCAGATTTGCTGAAAATCTGTTCAGCAGTTGTTAGAAGACGTCGTATAAAGAATTCTAAAGTAACAGTGAATAATCACTCAGACGTTCACTATTTTAGTAATGGTCGTCTGGCCTTATCCGACGGCGAAAGTGCATCATAGGCATAAACCATATATGCCAGGACACGTTCTGTAAATTGTGTTGAATTCTGTAGAGCAGTTTGTGAGAAGAAGCCATTTAAAGTTTTAATATTTTTTTTTTATTTTTTTTAATTTTTTTAATTATTATTAGTAAGAGCGACCATATTTGATGGCGGATCGGCATCATTTGCATCAAATTAAAACACCACTATGCCATGATGCTTTCAGTCATATTTGGTTAAATTCTGTTGAGCGGCTTTAGAGAAGACTTCGCTTGAATGTTTATCTATTTTCAGTGATGGTGGACATATTTCATGGCCGATTTGCATCATTTATAAAAACTTGAAAGCGATCTGGGCCAGAATGCGTTCTGTTACATGTGGTCAAATTATGTTTGGCTCTTTTGGAGATGAAGTGGTTTATAAGGTTTTGCTTTTTTATATTTGATGGTGAATCAGGATCATTTGTCGAATATCGAAATCCTCTATGTCAGGATGCTTTCTGTGACATTCAGTTAAATTCTATTCAGCAGTTATCGAGACAGGGTCATTTAAATGTGTATCTACTTTTAGTTTCATCGACCATATTTGATGGCGGATAGGCATCAGTTGAAAAAAATATGAAAGATCTTCATTCCGGGCTGCTTTGTGTCACCTTTTGTCAAATTCAGAGAAGAAATTGTTTTTAAAAATAATGCCATTTTCAGTAATGATTACCATATTGGATAACGGGTCAACATCCACTGAACAAACTTGAAAGGTCTTGATGCCAGAATGCTCTCTGTAAAATCATGTGGAAATTGGTCAACGGCTATTGAAAAGAGGTTGTAAATACCAATTGTGAACGATCGACGCACGACAGACAAAGGACCATACCATAGCACACTTGGCCTTACTGTTGAAGATATATCAATATAGATCGGTGTACGCAATTTTCGTGAGATCCGATAATAATCAAGGGAATTACTGTGTGCAAACAAGAACAACGCTATACGATGATGCACATAGCACGCTGAAAAACCAGATTAAGCCAAGGTGTTATCAACATTAAATTGCCTACCAAATTCAATTTAAATCCAACAGGAATAAAGGGAGTTTTAGCAGAGAAAGGAATGCGAGTGAGTCTGACATTCAAGGCCCACAACTCCGCTTGTAGATGACATTGATCGCGGAACATGTACGTAAGCAACATCAAACTCAATAGAGGTCTCATAAATATTAAACTGTGGATCGGTCTGACAATCAGGGACTGTAGGCTACGTGACTTAAAATGCTGATAAATGAACTCAGCCGAGGTCTCATCTAGCAAAGGTTCTACCAAAACCACGTGTAAGCGTCACAAGCCAACATTTATGGCAATCAATAACTACAAGCATGTTCTGTATACAACATTTAGTGCAATCAATATCTACCAGCATCTATACAAGACTAGAATCTAAAATACTAAGCAATCAGCCGATTTAAGTAGCAGCAAAAACTAATTTACTTTTGCTTACATATGGAGCATTTACACAATAAGCTCCCAGACCAGGTCTTTAAGAGGGATTACAAATTATTAAAATCTGAGGGTGTTCGTAAGTTATTGGGGAGAGAATTCCATAGTTTTGCTGCTGCACACCTAAAAGATTTTAGCCCATATGTGGATGTTCTTACTTTAGGGATCTCCAAAGTGTTTACTTACCTAAAAGAGTAAGAAGATTTTTTTTAAAAACTTTCAGATCATTTAAGTATGCTAGACATTTTTTGTTTAAAATGTTGAATATTTCAAGTGCCATGGTCTTCATTCTTTGGCTGTGGAGAGTTGATACATTTGCAAATCGAAGAGTTCAGAGTAACGTTTCTTGAAATCAATGAAGACAAATCTCAGAGCTCGTTCATGTAGTTTTTCAAGTTTGTTCATGTTAGTGAGACTGCTGAAATGCCAGGTTAGGGGACAGTAGTTGAAGTTTGTCATGATGAAAGAGTGGTACACAGTCAGTCTTCCTTCGGTTGTAAGGTATGTTCCGATTCGTTTGAGCACATTTAATTGTTTAGATGCTTTCTGACAAATTTCAGTGACTTGCTGATTAAAGTTTAGCATAAAGTCCAAAGTGACTCTGAGTTGTTTTGCCGAATCTTCACAAGATAATTAAGCCTCGCTGGAGGAGAAGGTCTGAAGTTGTTCGTTGGTTTTCTTCCCAAGTGTAATAGCCTGGAACTTATTAGGGTTCGCTTTCATTTTATTATTGGTAAACCACCTAATCAAAGTACTGCACTCTGTTCCCAAAGCAGATTTCATAATATTAAAGTCGTGGTGAGCGTAGGCAAGTGTGTTGTCATTATCATAGTTGTATAGATCAGAATCATGTATGAAAAAGAAGATATAATTAATAAAGATATTAAAAAGTATGGGCCCAAGAATTGATTCCTGCTGCACCCCTTTATAGATATTTGCCCATGAACTAGTTGAGTTTCCTATTTTGACACATTGTCTTCTGTTTGAGAGGTAATCTGCCGTAGTGTTTACGACCGAATCTGAAAGCCCATATGCTGCCAGTTTCTGGAGGAGGAGTTTGTTGGGGAAACAGTCAAATGATTTTGATAAATCCATCAAAATTCGCTGCAGCATATTTGTTTTTGTCTAGGGCTAAGCTCAAGTCTTCTAGTAGTCGAATTAGTGTTGTGTGACAGCTGAAACCCTTTCTGAAAGCAGAGATATACGGGTGTAAGATATTGTCAAAGTAATTAGTGATCTGGTCCCAGATTGCTTGTTCAAAGAGCTTCGATACAGTTGGGAGAATACTGACAGGACGATAGTTTTGTTTATCAAGTGGATAGTTTTTCTCGTATAACGGGAGAACCTGGGCTTCCTTGAGTCTTGTAGGAAAAATGTTTTGGTCAAGGCTGTAGTTTATGAGTTTGTTTATAGGACCAGTCAGTGACTGAGTTTCAAGCTTTAAAACTGGCAAGCTTTCTCACATATACACGTTGG
This sequence comes from Margaritifera margaritifera, assembly GCA_029931535.1. Classification (NCBI taxonomy): domain Eukaryota; kingdom Metazoa; phylum Mollusca; class Bivalvia; order Unionida; family Margaritiferidae; genus Margaritifera; species Margaritifera margaritifera. The sequence goes on along the minus strand of JAQPZY010000446.1, from coordinate 135,232 downwards.
TCAAGTCGAGACTCGAAGACAGATGTGAGATGTGTGAGTGATCCTAAAATGCGAGCGCTTTAGACCATTCAGGCACCCAAATTTTTGAGCAATAGAGATATACATCCTTTATAATTTAACTTAATCATATGTGCTGTATTCACTAAATTTGACTAAAATATACAACTAAATGGCATCACTCTCTATAATTATTTCCAATGTGCAAAAGTCAAACATTTTGAAAACAAAATATCGCTGAATCAGAAGAATTACTCAGCAGATCTAAAAATTAAGTGGCTATATAACGTTTCTGATGTACAATTTTGAGTAGTATGTCCTAATATGAATTAAACTTCATTGCAGCCTTTAAGAATCTGTTGCATTTTGGGGTACTTTTTCCTGTCGGCAAATGTTGTTAGTAATGTGAAAATGGATGCTTTTCGACCAGTCATTATTAAAAATATTATTATATTGCCTTATAGAAATACGAGAAAATTAAAAATGAAAATAATTTTTTAAAAATCACTAGACCACTGAAATTTTGTATGTTGCCATCTTGTAACAACATTTCTGGTCCACTGATATTTTTTGTATATTACCATCTCGTGTAGGATATGGCAACATTTATTGACCAATTAATTGTTCAAACTCATTAAAAATACCTGACAACTCAGACAATGAAGACAATTAGCTATACACAACAGTAATTTGATTTTTGTTTAATCACATCATAAATAATGGTACAAAGCTACATTATATTGAAATCAACAATTTTCAGAGAGCCGATAGAAATATTTCATTAGTTTAAAATGAAAACAGCAATATCGATGTCAACATATAATGTGTATATGTTTGCAAGTTCAGATGGGATAACAGTGCTCTCAAAGCTATTTTTGCTACAAAATAGCATAGAGAAGAATAACACTGTTGATTTTTATATTTAAGACATAAAAATATGTATACTACAAAGCTTCAGAAAATATACTGATTTACATATTACATTTAATGATTATAACAATAACATCCTAAACTCTGATATCAAAATGGTAGCGCGGTATAAGGAAGGAATAAATAACGTCTTTGATTTGAGCAAAGACACATATCTATATTCGGCTAAATTTACAGTACACTTTAAACATCTCATACATTTTACATGGTCAATCAATTACGATTCAACAAAAATAGATACAGAATGTATGCAGAACAAAGATTTAAAACAACATATGGTGACGCAACGTATGAAGTAGCTCTTTTAGAATCAACCGTAGGAATGGCAAACTTTCACTTAAATCTTAAATCATTCATCCGTTTCAACAGATTGTAGAAACGTTACAAATTGTTGAAAATGAAAGTACCTGCTGTGGATAGATTTTCTGTTAGCTTGTTGATAACACATAAAAACAAATTATCAATCATAAGTATTCTTTGAATTTGTAAACCGTTTCAAATGGCGTACCAAATGTACACCTATCGATTGGAGACAAAATATAAAGAACATTATTTAAGAATCTTTACTATCATACTGAAAATCCAGTTCCTTACAAACAAAAAAAGCAATACAATGTGGGAACAAATTAAACGTGACAAAAGAAAATAAAATACGCTCAATTGAAATAACAGTTAACTTAACAATCTACATACACATTACACAAGTAAGCAAAAACGTTTCCTACAAAAGAGGTTACTTTAATCACTTACGGGGATGATCAGTGTCAGGCATACATATTTGATATGCAAGCTTATGAAAAATACAATGATGGATACAAATACATTTTGAGAGTGGAAGTATTATTTATTTTCGAAATACTAATGGGCTGAAAAAGTGACAACGAAAAAAAATGACATGCACGACGCTTTGGGAAAATCTCTAAAGAGAGATGAAAAAGTATAGTTTATGAAATAAAAGATTTTTTTACAGCAAAAACGTTGAGGGCTTGTTAGAAATGGAAAACACAAAATACTATTCAACATACACAGACAAAAACCATCTGCATTGGTACAGTTTAACGGATTCCTAAAGACCAGAATGTGGTAGTCTTCCACTCAAAATGAAACATTTTACCCAAGTTAATTGAAGTTCAAAATACAAAACAATCTTTGCAAAGGGCTACATTCATAATTTTACTAAGGAAATATTTAAAATCAGGCAAGTAATTTCAGGTGATCCAGTTGTTTGCAAACTGGAAGACCTGAAGGGAGCGGGTATAGAAGTCATGTTTTGTGAGCAATGGTTATCTCCATACGACAAACAAAATGACATATACAAAGTTGAAAAGATGTTAAAAGCAAAACGGATGAATGGCAAAAAGCATATAATCATGGCATAGAAATGATAATATGAATCATTTAACAGTTTGGAACCAGCTAAAAACATTTTGCCATTAAAATAAATGATGTATCAAAGACACACCTGTCCTCCGTAGACGGAGAAAGCACAATACAGAGCTATGTGTATCAAGGAACATGAAAACTCTAAGCTTTTGCGAGATAATGAGCTTTTACAATGTGACGGATGTGGAGACAACGGTGCAGTTGAAAATCAAGAAATTAAAACATGCCTGATATATCAAACACCAGGGGGAAAATGAAAGTACATCGTACACAATGTCCTAGCACTTGTCGATGCTATTCAGTTGCCACATACGTATTTACTATCGATTTAAAACCTAGTATTCCAGATTATTTGAGATTTTGTAAGGATTTGTTTTACAACTGGTATCAAGAAGACGATCCAGTCATTTACACGTCACCTCCCTCGTTTGTGTCTGTCTAAAACAATACATAAAAACATTAATCACTTCTTTAGTTTGTAACAGTATTCAACATGACCTTTCAGTCTCATCCTCCTGCCAAATTAATTTGTGCACTGTATGCCATCAGTCGCGAAAGAAATGCACCGTTTTCTTTACAGTTGTTAAAAGAAAGTATCAAAGAAGTATTACGATGGTTTGGCTTGACAGCACGTCAGTTACTACAAGAAATTATTCATATTCCTCATCAAACAAAATGTTTTTTTTTTTTTTTTAAACCGTAAAGTAGCTTTGAAACAACTGGCTCATCCAAGAATTGATATTCAAACCAAGAAACAAATCATCTTGAAACCGCTTGGAGGTGGATCATGAAGGTGTCATTATTCGCTCGCTTCTACGATGGGATCATAATACCGTAGCAAACAAAACAAAACCTACTAAAAAAATCCAAAAGACTGACAAAAAAGAATAGAGGTATAGTAAGTTCACCCTCTACATCAACTTCTCCCAACAAGAAGAAAACTTACCTCCTAATCCTAATCTCACAGAGATGTCAAACTTACAACAAGAGTTACAATCGTTGACGGATCAAACATATTTGTCAGAAACAGAAGAAAAAAACCCCGCAGTAGTACGGATAATTATTGCAAAGTCTTCAACTGTTTCACCAGAAAGCTTTACACGAGACACCTAAACCTACTCTGAGAGATTTCAAGAATGCCAGGAAAAACGAAGAAAAACAAAAAGCAGCAGCAGCAGTAGAAGTTCCCAAGACGATGACAGACACGGCCATAGAAGAAGAGATAGAAACAAGAGAAGTATTTTTTTAAAAAACTCTGCTCAAACACTTTTTCTCCCAGTGTGGCAGCCTTGTTGACACCTTCTCCTATTCCAAAGCGAGAAGAAATGAAAGGTTGGGTCAAAAAGATGACGTAGACACCCTCTTTAGCAGAAGAAAATAAAAGGGGGAAGACAGAAGTAAAAAAAATCAAGAAAAAGGTGATAACAGAACTGATGATTTGTGTGGAAACCGAAACTTTCTTTCCTACTCCTATTGCTCCTTGGTACGTCAAGGATCACAATCCAAATTACTACAAGAACCTAAGAGGAGTACCGAACAGTAAGTGACTTATTGAGCAGCAACATGGATGCACTTTTAGCCAGCATTTACTACAATCCTGCTTGTGCAGCTGGCTACAAAGGAATTCAAAACTTGTATCGTGCAGTAAAACCCCAAACTAAAAAGTCTACGTTTGCAAGATGTACGATAATGGTTACAAGAACAATCGACGCACACGTAACACAAATCCATTCGTCGAAAATTTCAAAGAAGTCATATTATAGTAGCAGGAATCGATCAACAGTGCCAAGCCGATTTTGCCAATGCCTATCGTTTAGCTTCGTACAATCGAGGTCACAAATATTTGTTTTGTGTCATTGATATATTTTCAAAATCGGCTTGGTAGTTCATTTGACCTTTAAAATAGGTTCAGAGTTAATGCGATCTTTAAAAATCGTCTTGAACCAAAGTGGTAGATATCCGCTGCGATTGCAAACAGACAAAAGCACCGAATTTATTAAGCAAGCTTTTCAAAAAGAATTGACAAAAAGACACATTCATTTTTTTACCACTGAAAATCCTGAATCTAAAGCCAGTGTCATGGAATGTTTTCAAAGAACCTTGAAAGAAGGTGTCTGGAAATGATTTACACATCAGCATACTCTCAAATACATCGACGTGTTACCATGTTTGATCAAAGTTTAAAATCAATCGTACCATCGTAGCATCGGATGTGCTCCAGAAGAAGTGACACTTCAAAACGAAGTGACCGTGTTTGATCGATTGTTTGGAACATCGAAGACCAGAAAAAAGAGAGAAGTGTTATACATCGGAGATTGTGTTCGCACTGGAAAAAGCAAAACGCACTTTTGACAAGGACTATTTACCGAATTAGACGACAGAATTGTTTTGTGTCACAGGAAAAGCGCGTGGACGTGACCCACTTGTCTATAAATTGGAGGATGTGAACGGAGAAGTTTTAAAATGAACTTTTTACTTCCCCGAGTTACAACAAGTGACCAAGAAATATGACGTGTACGATATCCAAAGCATTCTGGATCGAAAAAAACAAAAGTGGAAAAACATCGTATCCAAGAAGTTAAAAGTCCGTTGGAAAGGATATCCACCCACTTTCGATTCTTGGATTTGCTCTTCACAAGTCATGGACTATAAAAAGAAGCAGACGTCACAAACTTGCTGTTAAACACTGATTCAGCCCCTTCTTAGAGTTCATCGCTCCAAGAACTACAAAAACGACAACCATGATGTGGAGAACGTGTTCCTAAAGTAAAACGGTCTTTTTCTGTCATATATTTGTGGTGTATTGTGTCATTGGAGCAGCGATTGGAATTTGATTTTTGCAACAATGAGATAAACAACTGTGGACTATTTGACTCAGCAACTGTATTGGCTATCTTCTTCAAAATCCTTGGTAATAGCCGTCTTGAAACTTATGGTGATTCGTTGATTATATGCTTTAAAAGATGCTGCCTTGACACAACGTGTTCAACGACCACTAAAATCCCAAACAAGCCTTAATGAAAGCAGAAAAAATGATGTAATCCATAATATCTTTGAATAAATTCACATAAATCCCAAAGTCAAGTATTAATCCAATATGAGAATGAGCACTTTTAGTAATTCCAATGAATATTTCAAATAAATAATTCCTCTCTCTGAATTTGCTCCGGTTTTCACAGCTGTAACATCTTATTGCTAAAATAAATTCCTTAATAGACTGATCTTAATAATATAAAGTTTAGTATAGGAATGAAATCTTGTATACCAAACCTGTATAAATATAAGGATAAATCACCTGAGAGAATATTCTAGAATATGAGTAACTCTAATGGAAATTTCCGGTGCGTACGTGACTTTTCTCAAAACAAGATATGGAAAATTCCAATCTAATTGTTAAATGCTATGTAAACAAAACTGACCTTGAACTCAAATGCAGTAAATATGTTATTTACAAAATGACTAAAGGACAACTTACCTCATGGATACATATAATAAATTCAATGTACATAACAACGCGAGCACTCCTACCATGTGTGTGTGTGTGTGTGTGTGAGCGTGAGCACTCTTACACACTTGTGTGTGACAGCATATAAATATGTTTGTGCATAGTGTGTACATCCTTTTTCTCCTTTCGCATTACAAATAGGGTTATAGGGATTATAAGGGTGATAGGGGTATTTTAGTTTTGTTTGTAAGGGGATGGTAGGGAAGTTATAGGGTGATAAGGGTCGAAAGGGAAGTTTTAGTTTTGTTTATAAGGGGTGTCACTTATATTTTATTTCCCTTCTTTCACATCATAACATTTGATTGATAGTATATATGTGTGTTTGTGTGTATAGTGTGTGTATATTCCGACCCTATTCGTTGGTCAGAAAGTGTGGGTGTCGGTCATTCAAAAGGCGTGTTGGTTAGTAAGTATGGGTGTTGGTCAGTAGATGACTGGGTGTTGGTCAGTCGAAACGGCGTATTAATATTAGGTGGAGTTTTAACATAAACATTTTTAACATTACTATTCCCTTGTACCCAGAAATCATTTTAAAAACCATTCTCATAACCATCATAGGCATATGAACTAATGTTAAATTTCCCTTGTACCCATAGGGTCATACTAATGTTACATCAATGGACTAATGTTAAATTCCCCTTGTACCCAGAGGGTCATTTTGGTACCCAGAGCGTCACATATAACTAATGACAATACGGAAGAAATAAAGCGAGATAACATTTAAAAAAATATAAGGCTGATTCAAACTACATCTCAAATATGCTAAAAAATAAAATAATAAAGACTACAAGTTAGTCTATGATAATTTGAACAAAATAAAGGGTAATGAAAGTCACATAAATGTTGATGAAATCATGACGGCTTTAAAACTCCTTTCAAATTTCACTTAGAGAAAGTATAGCAGTCGTGTCAAATACACATTCAATTACACATATTTCCTTGACAAACTTCTTACCATGAACAATGTAAAGACGTCCATAAAACTGTGCGGTACGAGGAAACAATAAAATATGTATTTGATCTAAATAAAACCTTCAATCACAAAGAATTATCACAAAATTAAGCAGAATCAATTGATAAAGGAGGTCTTTTTACAAAACGTGGATGAAATAAAAAATAAAATACACGCTCAGTTGTGTGTAAATCTACAGTTTTGTAAAACACAATTATTTTCGTGAAATTTCATCTAACATCTAATAGTAACTGAAATTATTCTACAGAAATAAATGGTATCATCTCTATTTGAGATGCTGTGTCACAACAGACTATAACAATGTGTCAGAGACAACTTGCACCAAATTTGCAGTTAGTTGTAAAATATTACAAATAAAACAGAGAAATAACTGATAGAAGGAAATTTGAAAAATATTAGTACGAATAAGTTAATCAGTAGTAAAATATTATGTTTGCAAAAACATTAGGCAAGTAAATATTGATCAACATGGTAGCGCGGGATATGTGTAACAATATAATTAAATCGACGGAAAGTGTTAACTAACACTGGCACCAAAAGAATTGACGATGACAAAAATTTTGAAATCCGACCGGTTGAGAAAAAAGAGAGCAAAGTAGCAAACAAAAAATTTTAAGGGTGAAGACGTGCTCACGGAAAACCAGAATACCAATTTTCAATATTTGAAAGGAGGGGGTGGGGGCATTTAATTATTCGATGAAGCAGAAGCTGTAAAGAACGAGTTTCAATCCAAAATGTAAACTATGAAGAACATAACTATGACAGAAAATGGCCTTGTTCTAAAGGGACAAGCACTGCTGCAGAGCCACGGTGTCAAAATCAGTACGTTGCATCTTAGGTGCACGATGAAACAGAACACAGGTTATCCACGTTTTTTTTTTTTTTTTTTTTAACAGTAATAAACATTTTGTCAACAACACGAATAGGAGTTTAGAATCTATGGATCAAAAATTACAGGTCAATACAAAAAAGTTTAAGAAATCGAATGAGTAACAGAGAAGAAGAATTTAACAGCACCGGCTGGCTCAGTTATCAGCAGAGCTGATAACGATCAGCAAAACTTCGTTTAACCAAAACTTTTGGAAATCATCAAAGAAACGACTAAAACTGAGTCAAATCTATTTATAAGCAATTCTTCCAGAACACAAATTGAACATATACATTCCGTAACATATAACTGTTTGTTCTAAATAATGGATTTGAAATTTTACTTAGTGAATTGTTAAATATTTCTAACAGTAATTGACAAGAGATAACATTGCTAAAGGTGAACGAAAAAAGGTCATATCCCTGAATGAGATATAAAAACGTTGAAAAAATACTAAAATACCTAAAGTCAAACAAAGAATTTACTAAATTAGTTAATTATTTTGTATTTATCAATGCAAATGTTGTAAAAATCGATGACAACTCTCATTGACTCTTGAGCAAAAATGATCTCAGAACAAACCATTCAAAGTAAAAAAAAAAATTTATTACTTTATTCGTTATTTTTTGTACAATCCTTGTACGCTTTTGTCCCCTTTAGCGTTTTAAAAAAAATACGAAAATAAATACTGAATTGTCATTCTCACACTTTTTGAAAAGCATGCAAGAGTAATTAAAATTTCTTTATTTCACTTTGATTCAGAAAGACCATTGTTCAAATTAATTTTCATCAAATAGATATTATTGGATAACGATAGGGCGAATGTTAAACTTTCCGATCGAAATTTTATCCTCTTCATTTTGTGCAAATTTATTTCTTTCAATAAAATTAGTCAATGCAACCGTAAGTAATATAGTTAAGATGAATTTGCTTTTTAACACAATTGCGTAACATCTTTTTATACGTTGTATAACAAGTTTTAGTCTTTTTTCCACTCTTCAAATGTTACAGATGATTTTGAAAAACAATAAATAGAACATTCATATTTTTTTCTGTGAAAGAGGTCTATAAAATTGATCCTGGGGTATTCAGTTTTTAACTGGTTGTGGTATAGAGAAGTCCATCTAAGTCAGTGCGATTGTTATCCACTGAGTACATTTTTCTTATGAAAATTCGGTTGTAAACATAAATTATGAATCAATTCGCTTTTACCGCATTGGTTTGTTTTTTAAATTTCACTATGGTCCTGAAAAGCTCAAAGACCTGAAGTTATTTTTTTTATTGTGATTTCTGAGAATGGGCCATTCCCATACTACTAAACTTTCTCAATTGAATTCTTATAATCATATAAACAACTGGGCATCCTGCTTTTTATTGCTAAAATGATTCCCTGTTCAAATACGAAATAATGTTTTTTGAAAAGTAAAAGTGTAGAATCTCTATAATACGGTTTTAAAAATTACTTAAAAGTTTTACAAAATCGCCAAAATATGGAGTAATAATACTTTGAGGAAATATAGACCTGTATAAGAAATTGATTTTATTTTATTTGTTAGTGGCGGTTAATTTAGAGTTTTAAAAAAAATTGTATATCAGGCGATTTCGACAACTTTAAAGATTGAATTAAGACAAAATAATCATGCTCAGATGATATATTCCCAATTGCTAGACCACAAAATTATCATTCGATCAAATCTGCTACGCCGGACACCGTGTATATATTTTGTTACTGAAAAACAAATCCAGAATTGAGCAAAATACGCGCTCTCTCTCTCTCTCTCTCTCTCTCTCTCTCTCTCTGATAACGATGATAACGTTTCTTTCTGTTATGCATGTCTATTCCCTTCAATCTTATAAAAAATATATCGTTAGTTTCATTCTTTAACTGTTGCTATAATTCGTGGCCTGTCATAAATCGTGTAAGTTAGCGAACCGAATACATTTAAATAAATTTCAAAAAATTAGAAAGGCTGATCGACTCGGTACTACAAGAGTCAAATTTGGCCCAACCACCAAAAGGCTGTAAGTTTTGTATAAAGACTGTTTAGGATGCATTTTGTTCAGAATAATAAAAATGTTGTTGAATTTAATCAAATTATGTATGCTGGAGGCACCAAAAGTTTACCTACATAAAATGACGTTACTTCTGGTTCCATGACGTTATCGTGATTTTAATGACGTAATGCATGCACATTTTAATTTTTCAAGACTTGCTGATTATATATATATATATATATATATATATATATATATATATATATATATATATATATATGTGTGTGTGTGTGTGTGTGTGTGTGTGTGTGTGTGTGTGTGTGCAAATCACGGGGACTAAAGAACTTTGACAAAAGACTTCTTCAAATATCAACAAAACATTCATAAGAAAAAATATATATTCAACTTAACTGCTTTATTATTTTTTTTAATTTTTTTTTTTTACCCCAAATGGATCGCTATATGTTTTCTGTGTATCTTTACAAAACACACTTACTTTAAGATGCTGTGAAGTACTACGTGTATATAACATTATCATCACTGGAGGAAAAATCATTTTAATATGCTCCAAAACTTAATTTTTTTAATTGACATTAACCCTATAGAAAATCATTGAAGTGAAAGATACACTGTAATATAGACATACACTGTGATAAAGACTCACACTGTGATTAAGTCATACACTGTGATATAGACATACACTGTGATAAATACATAAACTGATATATAGACATACACTGTAATAAAGATATACACTGTGATAAAGACATACACTGTGATAAAGACATACACTGTGATAAGACATACACTTTGATAAAGACATACACTGTGTTAAGAAGGAGAAGCAGAAGAAAAGAAATTGTCATTTGTCAATTGCAAACAGAGAAATCGGTTATCCGAATAATGATTCACCTAAGATGTTGTTCATCATGCAAGTGTATCACGATGTTAGCCTAGCACATGCGACTTTATACAGAACCAATTCACAATTGACTTTGAGAGTTGGCACAATAAAGTGTAGAGTATATATTTGAGAAAACAAAATTACGATAAAAAAACAGCTACTTAAACACATTGCATGTTAGCAATCTTTGCAAAGCTAGTTTCCACATCACTAAGTGTATTCAATAACACTTTTATTCCAGAATGCCAGTACTTAAACGAAAACTTAACTATCCACAATGGACAATTTGGATGAATTAGAGAAAGAAAATCATTTTACGAAGTAATGATCAACAAAGGACACGCTCGCAATATTATTAGTTTCAAATTGGTTTCGGGTTTGGGGAATGTCGCTTCAGCAGATTTTCAAACATTATCTACTATTTCCCCTAAAAGCAAACATATGGCGTGACTTTTACATGCATAATGTATGGTAAGAAGAATATTGACATCAGGCCCTTTGTCGACAACAATTTCAATACAAATGAGCTAACATCATAGCACATATGTGAGTATTTATCCATACAATTATCGTCACAAAAAATCTAAATGTTGTACATCGTCACTGTATGTTTAAGAGAACTAATAAAGTACACATATATAACTTGAATACATACAGTATATAACTTGACTGGAATGTACAACGCAATACTATTAAATTATCCGTATAGTTATTATTCTAAGTTCAGGAAGTTCTTGGGCATCATTCAAATAAGAACTCCAGTCAGACATCGAATTAAAAGGTGCATTTTGATGACGTGCATATCCAAGGTACCAGATGACAGCTGCTATGTTCAAGTAGGTCGATTGAGTCTCTGAATCCTCGATTCACAATAAAAACATCATCTTCTTGCAGCCATTCTCTCATTTTTTCAATATTTCTGATGAGGGCATGTTTTAATATGCTGGCATCGTTATTTTTACCATCACTTAAGTATGGACCAATAACACTGACAACGTAGCCGGTTGTACTAACGACCATCATTGGTTTCACAAGTGGACGTCGTTTGTGAAGACTAAATGATCGACGTTGGAAATTACACTGTGAACTTTTCTGTATGTGGATGTAGGTACCATCTATGACTAAAATTGCTGGAATGTTATTTCCACCAAAAACGGCCTGCGCCAGGCTTCTAGTATGTTGAGAGATTACAGATCCTCTGTCTATGTGTTCAAAGCCAACATATTTCGTTTTGAGCAGACACTACATGGGTAATTTCTGGGCTCATATAATCTGAAGGAAAATGACCAAATGTTAGTACTACTGGTGGTGCACGATATGATGGTCAAGGCCGGACAAAAGGCGGAGGAAATTGAGCAGTTGACCCTGGGCCCCTGCCTAGCGAGTACCTCGCAATGCAGTGAAATGGCATTTTAAAATAAATCTTTTATCTTATTTTTGAATATTTTTTTCAGGGAAGGGTGGAGGGGGGGGGAGCTTTTTGAAATTTATACAGGTCCTCCTACCGCCTTAATCCGGTCTCGACGACGGTAACTATACATACAAAAGATACTATTCAATGTACAGAATTCTTGATATGAAATATATGTTAGGTTGGAAATTAGTGCTGTATAAAGCACTTTACAAAAATCAATGTTATGAAGTAAACTTATGCTATAAAGTGCTGTAATGTCCATGATTAAAAGTTTAAGGAATCTATAGACAACTAATCAGCAAATATCAGCCTCAAAATGTAATATAATTATGCTGTTCATGACCTGTAGTCTGATTGTGAACATGCTGTATTTAAAGCTAAAGGACGGGACATGTAGTTTTTTGTAATTAGTGATTTTTTTCTTATTCAATTGATATTTGAGTCCTAGATGTTATTTATTCATTTGAATATTCAGTTAAATAATTAATTAGTGATATGAAATACATTTCGAGACTGCATTGCAGTCTATATACTTTTTTCTAGCACATGTCCTTGCAACAAGATGTAATTTTTAAAAATATTTTACCCATGAGGCAATTAATTTTTGACATAACAAATAATGAACTTTCTTCTTCAAGTACCTGCTTTTAGAGTCAGCCATCTTTTCCTGCATCACATAATCTCCTTACTAGTAATCTTTGTCACTACATCTTCAAATTAAATGCTGAAGAATAAAAGATATAACGACACTATGTTTGATACTATGTACAATTAGTCTTATTTTTTTTTTACAAAAATAAAAAAATCAGTGGTGACTATTGAGATTGTTTTATAATCATCAGGAAAATACAATTATTACATGTTAATATCTTAACTTAGTATTACAATTTTTTTTAAAACTAAATAATTGGTGACCATTAAGATTTTTTCATATCATTCTGGAAAATAAATTGATTACTGATTACTATCTGGACTCAGTTGAAATGAGAAGAAAAAAAAAATCCTATTTTACTGGGAATCGAACACAGGTTGGCTTTGTATACAAGCGGACATTATACCATTGGACCACGAAATTATGTGTGAATAAAATGTATTTATAAGAGCTATATAAATTTTCTTGTACTCTGTTGCAGCCACAAGTATTTTCTTTCTACTAAATGTTTCTGGTCTTTAGCACACTGTTTATATAAGATATGGTTTTGTACTTGTTTGCAAATCCATATAAATCATATATTCATAGCGCTTTTCCTCACTAACCCTTCCAGTTATAAACGTAGTGAGTTTGGAACTAGAGTCCCCTAGAGAATCTGGCACCAGTTACCGCACGATCGTTAATTCTCATGGATTATTTTTGTTAATTGCTGAGACAAAATGTACCTTATATTGAATGTTAATTATTTATTCGGCCAATTCAAATTGTACTACATTGAGTGTTCAATAAATGATGAACGTGAGGTAGGCCTGATTGGTTCAGACCCTCTATGCATATGTATGTCAATCGCTTTCTAAGATTGTAATTTTATTTACCAAAAATTTCAAAACGAATTAACAACAGTTTCACAGTATTTCATAGCACTATATATAATGCTGTTATAGAGAAATATTTGTCCAAAATACCAGTCTGATACAAATATGTTATAAACCAAGCTGGATTGTCAACATCATCATAAAACACGTCGTCTGCAAATCAACACCGCCTGGAAATATTTAAACTGTGAAGATTTTCCTTAATTTCTAAAGAATATGTGTGTCTGATAAAGTATAACTGCATTTAATTTCATACTTTACTCATTTATTGTGGCATAATATTTGTAAAATGATATTTACATACCTTGTAAACTGCTGCTGCGATAAAAGCGTCACTGTTGCCTCCCCTAGAATCTAACCATTTTCTTTAAAATTACCGTATCCCACATAAGTGACACAACATACAATTTTCTGAGATTACAATTTATCTAATAAGGGAAATTTATTGAAAGTTTCCCGTTGTTTCATGACTGCGGGAATAGTTAAATTTGTATAAATACATTATAATCAGACGAATTTTTCACATTTTTCGCATTTTACACCTCACGCGCGGCTGGAGATGACGTCATCGCACGCGATAAATATGAAAATTATAACGTATTATTAAAGACAAAGGTATGTCTATACAAAATAAATAAAAAAGTTTTTAAAATAAAGAAATTTTTTTGGTGACATTTTCTGAGGCCATTACAGTGATCTAGAGTCCCTAGTCCTTTTCCGAAGCTATTTCCAAGTCTAATGGAGCAAAAACCATAGCCGAGATATACAAACACTCCGAGACATTTGATATTGTTGTATAAAAGGTACATAGTTTGGCCGTATTCGAGTTGGTGTAATACTCAGCGATGGATCATTTGAGCTCATTTGGGCTGAGATTAATTTGAGGGAAAGTCTATCCATGCTTGCAAGCGAATTTTATGATCCTGGAAAAAACAAGCCTGTTTATTTACAAAAGCCTGATCTACAAGTTCACATTGTTATAACACAAAAATAGTGTATGTCACTTGATGGACTCAGTGAAATTTTAATCTATTGTCTAGATTATCTCCTTCTGGTTCAGATACCACCGCTTACGTGTGAGGGGATAAAACGAAAGCGACAGGAAGAAGCAACAAAAAATTGAGAATAGATGAACAGTATTTCATATTAAATAATACAATCCGTGTATATATATAGAAACTTCAGTGGCATTGGGACGCAATAGATGCAAAGGTGAATGCCTTGGAAAACTAGAACTTTGCAACAGAACATGTCATTACAAATACTGTAAATCACACTCGGTCATGTATTAAATGTGATATCAGAGTCAAGTCGCGTAATCAGCTTTGCCGACCGTGGATTTGTAGCTGACTATTATCGTGCGCGGCGAAGACTTGCCAACATGAATGTGGAAAAACCCAACGATGACGTCACGGAAAAAAATAATATTTAGGATCAAAGCGATTACTGATACTACAAAATAATATTATAAAACGTTTATTGGTAAATAAGCAATAAGAGATTGTTTTCCTTATATATACGGGCATGCCGACTGTGAATCAACTTAAGGAATTAGCGCGAGAGCGTGGAATGAGGATACCAAGTGGTATGAGAAAGGCAGATACACTTGCAATATTTGGACTCGTAGATGAGCCACGGCCGGTTGTGAGACAACATCCCCCAGATGAACCACAGCTGGCTGCAACAGCAACTGTAAATCAACTCAGACAATCTGCTCGAGAACGTGGAATAAGGATACCGGGAGGCGCAAGAAAAGCCGACATACTTGCGCTATTGGGACTTCCCCCGAATGAGCCGCATCCGACTGTAAGGAAGCTTCGTGCAACGGCTGCACAGTTACATATTAAGATTTCTTGACTGGCTACTCGGGCTGCCATTGCTCTCATGGTTGCTGATGAACAAGAACGTCGCCCTATCGCACGTACAATTGCTAACGAGGCTGTTGTGTGTGGTTCTCAAATAATCAAAGTTCCAGAATTCAGGTTACACAAGAGCTCTCGTTATCTTCAAGATTACCAGGCAATCATTTCAAGTGTATAAAAGCCAAGCAGAGACGCTGTAAAGCTTCTGTCGAATATGCGTTCCGGAATTATATCAACGTTGCAGCACGTGGGTGAAACGGGGTTGCCGTCTGGATTCAAGGAGGACATTGTTCTCAAAGTGGAATTTATCATGCCTGGTTATTTAACCAAAGGAGGTTCTGCAACATCTATAACATCACAGCCGTTGTTTCATAGTGGTGACTGTGTAATCTTAAAATATAGAGACATCGAGGTAATCAATGATGAAATTATTAAAGGTGATGCATAGACCCTCGAGAAGTTTGAAAAATCCTCCAGAGTAGGTTCACATTGGATACTTTCCAGATGTTTACAAGTACAACTTTATATTTCCCCGTACAAACCTTTCCGCGGGTCAAGTTATATTCCAACACCAGCATGTATTCCACCTGAAAAGCAATGACAGCAGGTGTTTTGAATTGGACAATTTTATCAGCGATGCATCCCGCGTACTATCACACCCACCAGCCTCGAAAATATAAACAGCACCTGGAAGTTTGGTCACATTGAATTTCCAGTACAGGTTACTGACATCAAAAAGTGTGGCCAACAACACCCTGATATCGCTGATATTGTGTATGATTGGAACAGCGGCCTTTATCCGATTCGACTATCCACATACATATAAAACAAAGATTCATGCATGCGGTTTAAAGTTACTTTGTTCTTGTTGAGCAACATGGATGGTCCAGAGGTGCAGTAACATTACGTGTAGATGAAAGATTTGCCACGAATAATTTGCCGGCACAGCCAACACCATGGAAGAAAGTTTCCGTGTGAACGCTCCCTGCATGTATTTAGCACCCAACAGCTGCTTGATGACCATTAATTTTACTGTGGCGGAATTAGTGAAAAGCCACAGCGTACGATCATGCCAGAATCTGGCAAGAACATTCGGAAATTTACCGCGGTACAACGGAAGATGAAAGTTCCATATATCATTACGCAGGCTTTGAATGTTTGAACTTTGCCGTAGACGCTCCCGATGTTCCGCGAAATACAACGCAAGTTGCTGAAGAAGTTCCATGCGGATTTTGTTGCATTATTGTCCGATTGGATGGAGCAACTGAACCGCCAATGTTATGCAAGGATTCGGTTGAGGTATTTATTAAATCGCTCAAAGTTACAGCGAAATGGATCCTGCAACAGCTCTCCTAGCCCGCGGACATGCGCATGACTGATGATGATATTCGCAAGTTTTCCCCGGCCACTCATTGCTGGATCTGTGAAGGAGCTTTAGGTCCACCAATGAAAAGTGTGTGAACGCTGTTACATCACTGGTGCGTACCGAGAAACCGCATGAGCTTCTAACGGTAACAATATATTTATGATCACTAGTAGACATGGTATCGCTAACCCTGATAAGTTTAAGTTGATAACTCGAAAAGGTGAGTATTCTTATGAGTATATGTCATCGTGGGAATGTTTCGACGAAACCCTATTGCCACCGATTGAAGCATTCAATTAATCGTTGTCCAGCGAAGGCATTTTCGTCAATGATTATACACACGCGAACAACGTCTGGTCGGAGTTGTGGTTGCCAGAATCGTGGCGACAATCACGACCTTTATCTACGTACCGACGTGCTGCTGCTTTCAGACATGTGTGAGGCGTTTAGAGATACTGCCCTGTGGGTGTATAATCTAGATACCTCTCTGTACTTTTCATCCCCGGGAATGTCTTGGGACGCGCTGCTATCAAAAACCAAGGTTGAGATGGAGCTTCTCACCGACATTGAGCAACATCGGTTTGTTGAGCGGGGAATCAGTGGCGTAATTTCTATGGCAAGTCGCCGATACGATCGCGCAAACAATCCCAGCGTGGACGGATACGACCCGGCCCTCCGGAACAGTTACATGGGCAATGATGCAGCCTATACCCGTTTTTGAGTTTAAGTGGATCAATCCCGAGACTAAAAACAGTGACTATGGGTGCTTCTTAGAAGTTGACCTGGAGTATCCAGACGAGCTGCACATTATCCGCTGGCCCCGTAGAGCGCCGTCGCTGCCCCGCGAGTGGTTGTTCCCTTACCTGTGATGGATCATTGATGATTCCGGCGCAAGTTTACGGAATGTACTAAGCTATTGCTAAGCCTGGCCAAGAAGCTTAATTATGTAGTTCACGTGCGCAATTTACAGTTGTGTCTGTGGTTGGGAATGCGCGTGTGAAAAATCCATCGGGTGCTCCCGTTTCGCCAGCGAGCATGGATGGCTCCTTACATTCAGATGAATAGGGATCTGCGAACGGCCGCCACGAATTAATTTGAAAAGGACTTTTTCAAACTCACGAACAATGCTGTGTTCTGGAAAACCATGGAAAATCTACGAAAACGAATTCGTGTCGACCTTGTTCGGGACAGTGAACAGCAAAAACTTCACAGGTTGATTGCCGACCCGGCATTTGAGTCGAGAAAAATATTTGATGGTGCACTCATTGCCGTCCACAGTAAAAAAAAATCGAAACTAAAGCTGACAAAGCCAATCTATGTTAGCGCATCAGTGCTTGACTTGTCGAAGCTTCTTATTGACGAGTTTTATTACGACTCGATCAAGCCACGATACGGTGACGAAATTAAAATGTTATATACAGACACGGATTCATTGCTGATGCGTATCAGCACTGGTGATGTTTACGCGAACATAGGACAATTCTCAGAAGAATTCGACACCAGTGAATATCCAGCGGATCATCCGCTGTTTAGCAATTAAAATAAAAAGGTACTGGGGAAGTTTAAGGATAAATGTGCGGGGAAACCCATTGAAGAATACGTGGAACTGCGCGCCAAAATGTATTCGATCGTTGTTGGTTCAGGCAAAAATATTAGGAAAAGCAAAAAAACGAGTTCCCTGTGTTGTTGTGCAAAAGGATCTCAAGCATAACATATACGTGGAGTGTCTCAAGCAATGACGTGAATTCGCACACGCGGCAAATCTAATTCGGTCAAAGAAACATCGTATGGGTGTGTATCGTTGTACCAAGGTAAGTTTGTCCCCGCTGCATACCAAGCGATGGATTTTCCTTGATGGCATCACTACTTACTCATACGAGCACGCGTAAATCCCAAAATAAATCTTGGTGGTAATTGTGTACTAGCGGGAACAACTTTTAATTCCTCTCGCACAAATGATCTACTTGGTGGTTGGACCGCAGAGCGGTCTCGCGCCAAATGGTAGCGCATTGGTTGCCCCGGAATATCAATTCGGTCTAAAATTGTAAACATATCAACGGACCATATTGGGTCAGTAGCACGACGTGCCCGCCTTCTAACTCCCCCGCTGCATACAGCGAACCAAATTGTTTCTGAGTTGGTCTAACACGGGTGATTGTGAAACCGCTTTCTGGGTAATAGTAACAGTTTTGTGCCGAATAGCGTCAGCGGGTTTTAATCCAATCCAATCATACGTATGGTTTCATTATTCAACGCTGTTATGACAGACCGAAGCCGCGTCACCCATTCGCGACACCGCGCTTCGCGATTCAACAACAATTCTTGCGCGTACTTATGCCCGAATAATCATTCCGCAAGTGTACGGTTAAATCGTTCTACAATAGCCTGATCGCGATGAATGCCGACATATCCACGACGCTCCAGCACATTATGTTTCGCCAACAACGCAGTAACGGTTCCGAAAACTTCTTTGCGTGGATCCACCTGTAGAAGCCGCGGCCATGTTAACGGCCCACTTGTTAAATCTTTAGATGTCAAAGGCTCGGCTTCTTTGTATCTGCTGGAAACAATCTTCGACGGTTAGTTCATATTTGTATGTGCGTCCGCGTACGCGATCATCTGGGAGAAATGAAAGATCAGCCTAATGAACTTCAATGGAAGTCCTCACATCAAACCATCGACGGAAAATTTACTTGGTGCTGGTAAATAAATCTGCCACAACGCTTGTTTTGGTCAGCCACGCTTTGGTGATATTCAAGGTAACTTTTGCAGCGCTCGCTAACTTTTCAGCAGCTGCTTCACCCTTCCAACAACCGCGCGGACTGTAGTATATTGCAGACAGTTTCGCGTCTATGTTTGTTATATCGAGGCTTTGCTTCCAAGTATAATCTTTGCCTTTATACCTCCTTTGAGAATCCATCTAGCGATTCTTTCTTTGATGGCTGGTCCCGCGATTGCATTCAAGTCATAGATGAGATCCACGTCAGCTTTATGACGCGCACATATATTACTTGATGTTTAATACGCAAGATCATGTCGGTAACATGCAGCATCGACGGGGTTTACAGGTTCTTCTCCAGGTTTTGGTTGGTTATGATGCAGTCGTATATCCAACCGTGTTTCAGGCCCGCAGTAATTGTATCCAGGGATATGTTTTTCACCAGGATATTTACTCCACGGTACCCCAGGTAGCTTCGATAACGCAGCAGCAATATCACCCAAAATTTCTCTGCTCCACACTAGGAACAAGTTCCAGCGATTCCGGCTCTGCCATTACGTGTCCGATCCCGAGTTGGATTTGCAGTACGAGTTTTCATGCGACATCGTACACAATATG
Organism: Margaritifera margaritifera; assembly: GCA_029931535.1. Lineage (NCBI taxonomy): Eukaryota > Metazoa > Mollusca > Bivalvia > Unionida > Margaritiferidae > Margaritifera > Margaritifera margaritifera. Next base: position 115,171 of record JAQPZY010000446.1, on the reverse strand, counting down.
AAGGGATAATGATAAGTTATACAACAATTGACATTCAATATGGCATTACAAAGGAGAAGAGATTTCACCGTTATTGACTTCTCTGCGACGGTGAAGCCTCGACCACCCAAACATAGTTCCGTGTTTCCAAATTCAGCTCATGCGTTGATCATTGGCTCGGCCGATCCGGGAAAACCCAACTGTTGTTGAATCTGAGCACGCGATAGTTAACGTGGCATCGGCTGTACGTGATTGCACCATCCGCGGACGATCTGCCATGTTATGAGGTACTCATGGATTGAGTTCTTTTCCGCGATTGATGACATCGACCCGTAGCACAATAATCTTGTTGCCTACGTCGATGTGATCCTTGACCGGCAAGATAATGCTGAGAGAATATTTTTCCGGGGCCGGCACTAAAACACAGACGTGATCTATATAACACAACGATACGCACAAGTGCCTAAAGTGATCCGGAACAATTGTAACATGTTAATGATATTTCGTGGTATGAGTTTTGAAATATATTCGCGGAGGTTACCCGGGACTCACATAGTTTCCTCACGATTGACTTGACTGATGGACCGCGCAAGTATCGCGCTGGTTTGAACAAATCAATTTAACGACTATGATAAATGTATACAATGTCAAAAACAGAGAAAACCGCCAGCGATGTCGTAGCAGAGTATGCTGACCGACGCCGCAAAGCTGCCCAGGATCGACTGGAACTTCTTCGCACTTACATAGGTGTCCGCGAACGTGTCAACGATACGGTTCAGTCGCGACAGGCCGCATGGGACTACCTCACAGCAGGCTTCGAACAAACGTTTGCACCGCTGATCAAACCGCGGAACAAGCAAAGATAGTCGCGAAAACCACCGCCGAGATCATGCGAACAGAAGGGAAACCGGGTCCTGTTATCTAGACAACCAGAGCCACGGAAAAAACCGCGGCGACTCTTGACCACTTGCCAGAGACAGATTGTGAGAGCCCAACAAGGTGTCGAAGAGACAATAGCGCATCCTCCAGAACCACCCAAGCGCACAAGGATATCATGGTCTGAAATATTTAACAAGCTAGGCCGCCAACAAATCGAGGAGGATGTCATGAAATTTGCCGCTTCTTTCTCCAAGATCAACTGGATAGATTACGTAACGCGACCATATAAGAAACGTTCTGACAAGACAGCATCTGCAAATTGGATTGGGTGGGTATATCGGGATATATTTAAAAAGGGTACGGCAACAGGAAACGAGTGGAATTTGACGCTGAAGTAAAAAAATATATATATAAAGTCAACGCGGGAGACAGCAAGAAGTCTTTGAAAGACCGTATCCGGAAGAGGTCGTTGAGAGACCGTATTAGGAAGAAGTTGCTGATAAAGGTATCAACAAAGCGCAACGTTTGCCTATTTTTAATTGCGCGACCGCAGACCAGCATTGGGTCCATGAACTCGTGGACAGGTTGGAAACGTTCGTGGATTCGGTTTGCGTCGGCAACAACGAGCCAGAGGTCATCAAGGAGGCCACGTCGATTTGTTAGTGGTTGCTCACCGTCCACATCATGGACGCGGAGACGGTTCGCTCGTTAATGTACGAACTCATTGAAGATATCGATGATGTATATAACATCGATGATGAGTTTTACGTGCAATCAATGCCTCAATGCAGCGTGTCATTGCAAATACAACCCAGAGCGTAGAGTCACCTCGATGATTACAATCTCGTCAACTAAGCCAGAATTTGACGTGGTTTTCCCACGCCAATCACTGCGGGGCAATCCCGCACACACGGGAGATTACTAGCGTCGTTGCGCGTTTATATTTGTTGGCCTAATCACCGATCGCATCCTCGACGAGAATAACTCGCTTGTGTTTTCGGCGGTCGAGAAGGTACCTGGACGGTTATTGGACTTTCCACAGACGCGTATGAGATTAAATCAGTGAATGATGAGATCCGACGGAGGATTACGTTGTTGACAAGCAAGATTCCGAAATCTACATAGAGGAACACGAGCCTACACTTAGCGCTGCCATCTCGATTAAATCTCCACAGTATGAGGTTGACATCGGACAGTCATCGTTGAGAACAGTTCTTAACTGGCCTAAAGATGTTAATAAGATTACAGCGGACGATCGAATTCTGCATGCAGGACACGGCGGTACCAGTTACAATATTGCGTCAGACGTTGTCAGGATCACCTCGACGATTCAGGTTAATCTAATCTGCGACGCTATTTGTGGCAGTTACCAAGCGAACTTTTCAGATTCATCAAGCGTAGCGTCGCATGGTTACGTATTGTTTGAATTTGCTGTGGAACCGGGTAATCTGATATCAATTACTCCCATGCCCGTGTATCTTCCATGCAGCAATCCCCGGCTGACATATCTTAATTTTACCCTCATGAACCAGGACGGGCACGCGGTGGACCTCCTCGGTGGGACCTTAACGATACAACTGTACATTAGAGATCGACCTGATATTTAATACAATGACAGTTGTACGTGGACATGTGATGCCTGTGCATGTGGTCGATTCGAGACAACCCGTGTACGGAAATATTACGGAAATGAACTTGGCGATATCGTCCGGGATTATTCACAGGAGCCCTAAAGGTTCTCGCGGGACTGGTCTCGCGTGCTACACAGATCACTAAACAAGTTGCAATATGAGTCGTTGATAGCTTCAAGAGCGCTGCTGCGGATCGCTTAAATAATCTGGGATTGCACGCAGTCCCATCGATTCAAGATCTACTACGACGATTAGTGACTCGAAAACCAAAGGCGGTTACACTTCCATCGACAGCAACAATGCCAGCTCCGGTTAGTAAAATTATCAATTTAGCAGCTCAACAATGTCTGGCACAAGTCAATACAGATTCAATGACTTAAAATTTGGTAATGGGAAGCGGATTACGGTTGCCTCGCAAAAGGCATAATACGAAAAAGATAATGTATAAACGATGGCTCAGTTCAAAGATGTATCCGATCCCGCGTGGGACATGGACGCTCCTGTGTTAGAAGCGTTAAAAATTACCAATATTACGCGTAAGAGGCTTCAGTGCCAAACGCGGAAGGGCCAATAGAACTTCAGGTTCAGGACACATCTCGGTATTTGATCCCGTGTGAAGCATGTTTGGAAGTCTAAGGAAAGCTTGTACTCGCCCACGACAATGCTGCGTGGGCGACAATGATAAAATTGGATTTGTCAACAACGGCATAATGGCGTTGTTCAACAGCGCACGTTATCATATTGACGGAACAGAAATCGAAGCCTGTTTGGACAAATTTGATGTTGCTATAACAATTCTCAAACTCGGCCCGTCTATAATGTTCATTAATGACACAGCCGAACATGTTGATCATATCCAGTACCTCTTAAGTAAACTTATACAGGCTGCTTTTGTGGACCCGCAACCTGGTGGTATGCCTGACAGACCTGGTCCTGGCGGCGGGCCTACACTCTTTGGCGTCAATAATAATTTCAACCTTGACTTTGCAGCACGACAAAAACAGCTTAGCGCGGGTGGGGACCTTTCCTGCACTATTCCACTCTCACACATATTTGGGTTCTGCAGAGACGTTCGTAGAGTTATTTTCGGGGAGAAACCTACAGTCATATTAACTCGTAAGGGCCACACCAATCATGGTGGAATTTGGCGTGATGGCACTGTCGCTGCCAATGGAAAAGTTGAGTTATCCAAACTTACGTTTTCGATGCCCTCGATGAGTCCATCAGAGGACACAGACGAACGTTTGACGTCTTTCATAGGGTCTGGCGGATTATCTACATTTTCATTACTCACGATGACCACAGATTCGGTTGGTGGTATTTCAAATCATGGACAATATAGAAGCCAACTGGGTCGAGACCAAACCGTTGAAACAGGCTTGCAGATTTCCTAACATGACTTCACTACGGTATTTCCGATTTATTACTTTTCTCTAGAGCATCTTGACCTGGTTAAACAGTCAGTGGTGGACATGTACTTCAAAGCACGTATAGATCAGGACACAAATTATAGATGTATTGCTTTGATTCTCTCTCACAAGATTATGTTGTTGCAAGGCTCAAGTGTCCGAATGCATCCGGGATGGCTCTGAAAAAGGCGGTTGGAGGCATTGGAAAATTCGTAGTGGTTTTCTCATATTTGTAATTGAACCTGTTACATTTTAAATAAAATGTCACATCTGCGTAAACTTGTCACCTTGAATCGAGGTCAACTCAAAACGATATAAGCCGCGATGAGAAAACAAACCGAAGTTCATTTCAAACTTTAGCCGGACAAGTTATTCGCAACCACAACAATGATGTTGACACCGACGCACGCGCAACAGTTTGATGCAGCTAAATGTCAACGCCGCGGGATAATTCTTAAGTTGTCAGCGGCTGGAGTCGCCGCAATAAAATATTTCCATTCCTCGCGGTCATTCCAGCGTTGTTGGCGGCCGCAGCTCCCGCCGTTGCAAAAGCAGCTGAGTTAGGAGCCGTCAGAGCTGCATCAGGGATGGCTCTGAAAAAGACAGTTGGAGGCCGCATAGCCTCTAATGAACGCTTAAAAAAAAAAAAGGTCTTCGACTATCCAGTAGCCGCTTGGGCCAAAGTCTTATATTGTGGCCTCGCCATTGACGGCCACAAAAGCACGTCCATTAACCAATTTTGATTTAGTCAAAGTCCGTCAAACATTTCTGAGGTGTCTTTATGCGGAATGAATTCGGAGCCAAGTTCTCTCAGGCGATGATCCCCCGCACGTGGGAAATCGTAACGTGGATTCGACAACAGGACCTGGAACGCATTGGGTCGCATACTTGGTAACGTCTCGACATATTTTATATTTGGACTCGTACGGACTTGTACCGCCACGTGAAGTTATTGATTATTTACATAGATGACAGAGTCATCTACCGCTGTTTTATTCAACACTGCCATTGCAAACTCGAACAGACGACCCAATATGAGGACATCTCGATGTTAAAGCACTGCATGCACTTGAGCGTTTACCGAAGCTACAAGCATTTGTTGATTTTGCATTGTCGCTTCGAAGCTATACTTGAAATATATACGAAATGCCTATTAACATTTGCGGACGCGACAGAGCAGCGACCCGATGTGGATCTGACCAGGTTTGCCACCAAGGCAGATTTGACTGAGTTAAGCAACCGGGTTGTTGTTGAAGTCGACCCGGGCGAGCTTGTGATTCTTGAAGATCAAACCAGAAAACTTAAAACGTCCAACGTGGACATCAACGACGTTGTTTTGAATCCGCGAGGCGCCATCGCGAAAACCCTGGCCGAAATCAAGGAAATCGGGGGAATAAGAGACACCAGCTTGTCGGTGGAATTTTTCAAAAACTACATCGATGTTACTGATGTTGCGACAAAACAATACGTGGATGCAAAGATTGCCGAGGTGCCCTCGCCACCACGCGTAGTAACTTCATGGGGATGTATCAACGGAATGTCAAGCAGCAGGAAAAAACTAACGATTTAACAAATGGTCGATCTATGTTCAGTGTTATGGACGGGGATTACTTCCATAGACCTGGACATCACATCCTAAAACTTTGCGAGTCTTGATCGCATTTGTTCATCTTATTTAGAGGCGAGTGGGGTATAATAACACTATTGGTAAATGATCAGCTGCGTTTTAGTAGAACAAGTTCCGGCAATGTTCAAGAACCTTTCACAAATGCAGCAAACACATCATTAGTCGCCGGAGATGAAATTCAGTTTGAAGACTCCACGTCTATCAACACGGGTATTTATCAGTCTTTTTTGGCGTTTGTGTTTAAGATTTATCATTACATATACGTGATGGATTCTGAACAGCCACACGATGACGATGTTGGGGAACTTACCGACGGGGTGTTGGACCAGCTGAGAGGGGATGCTAACATCGATGGTCATTTTGTGTGGCTTCTCAACAAATATCTACGTCACAACGGCGCTACCAGACCCTCATATACGCTCACATATAATTTATGCGAGGGTAAAATAGAAATCAACAGTTGGGACCAGCCTGGTGTGGAAATACCAACTCGAGGCCAGCTTGGAAATCATTGCATTAACACGCGAAAACACGCGGTTGCAGACTACACCGCCAGGTGTGAAAACATCCAGGGATTGTTTCTATAACGATGAAGTAATATTCACCGACAAATCCACACCGGTCACATTCCCCGTCGATTATGTTAAACCAACATTGACTCAACTAAGAAGAGAGAAAAAAAACTCGACTGTTATTCAACAAGGACGCACTTGCCTGTGTAACAGTTCTTGGGCGAAAACGAGAACGATCGTTTCTAACACCAATTAATGGCGCAATTAATATGGTTATACATGAACGTGGTGCCAGGACACCAGAACGCACAATTGCCGGAGACTCAAATATTTCCCAGGAAGATATTTTTTTTTATTACATGGCAGTTGTACCAGTAAAAAAGGGTAATTGATTCGAAGTGCATGTGTGTGTTGCACCCGGCCGCGACGCGTCCGAACAAGATCAGCCTCTAAAGCAATAATACTACGCGATCACATTAATAGAAGAGCTGTGATGGACCAACAAAGTGACCGACGCGAGAAAATAGTTGAAGCGGAACAACAGCTGCGAGATGAAATCACCAAACAGATCGTTTTACTTGCGAAATACATTTGTATTATCGTGGATGCTATTTGTGGACTCGCCACGGCAGCGACAGTTGGCTTGCGTGTTGCGGGAATAGCTACCACTGTAACTATTATAGGCACGCCAAATGAAATTGTTGTTGGAGCCTTATCAATAGTAACGGGTGTCGCAGGCATTGCTGGCAACATAATTTAGCTACGTTTACATTCGCGAATGCGTGCCCATTCAGAAATTCTCGCGGTCGCCCGAAGTAGTTTCAGCACAATTGCCAAGCTGTACTAGGTAGCCATCAAAGATAAAACGATTATCATGGCGGAGTTTAAAACGGTGCTGGTTGAAATGGAAAACCACCGACGAATCCGCGCACAGATAAAGTCATCTGGTAGAACGTCCGCGGAAAACTCCGCTTCCCCAACGGAATAATTTCATTTTATAACGTTGAAAAGTATATAAAATGCTAAGAAAACAAGTAGACCTTCCGCCACAAATTATTGCGGAAATACAAAAGCTACATGGTTCCATTCCTGCAAAAGAAGTCTAAGAACTATATGGAATCAGCACAGCCAAATAATATCAGATAAGGAATGCTCTAAAATATTGCCCAGCTATGAAAACATTTGGTATCAGCCAAAAAGATCTACAGCCTATAATTGATAGTATTATGTCAATTAAAAATCTGGTATCGACAAAAAAGATCTTCAGCCTATAATTTATAGTATTAAGTCAGTGATGCTTGGATTCGATAATATAGAAGAAAAAATATCATCTTTGGATAAAACAATATCAACAATTGAAGAGAATCTTTTAGAGCCCATAAATATGCTCCTAATGCTTGCAATGCTTTCAGCAGTAGCCGGACGCTTTACCGTAACAATCATAGAGCAATTTATTCAACAACAATGGTCAAAAGTAGGCAAAAGGGTAAACAGAAGATTTGATCGGTGAAGTCCATTAAGAAATTCAGGAAAAAACTGCAGTTTAGATAAGGCAACTAATAAGATTTTTGTTGGTTTATCTGTCTCAGTGAGTAGTATCACAAGAGGCGTGTAAGAGAACACACTTACCTATCACGTTTCCCCAAACCGTGAACCCCTGATGAGGGCTTGACAAGCAACAATTTCCACGCGAATCACGCGTGTGTAAAAAAATCCTCAGTGGGAAAAAGTAACGGGGAACTAGAAGGGATTCTGGGTTGGGAGACGGAATAGGTAAGTATGGTCGTAAACTTCCATTATGATACTACTTGTGTATTTAATATATTTTCACGTGTTAAAATATAAATAGGTAAAAGTACATTGACATTGTGAATTCAAGTCACATTGTTGCTAAATTTTCTTTCTGGAAGAATACGTAAGAGAGAAAAGGAACTGAAGGACATGGTATGGCGGGTCGACTACAATGATGTGATCTTCCAAGGACCGGAGAGAGATGGCTTCAGCAGATTGTCTCAGGTTAGATTTTTCTTTATAATTTCACAAGGTGGATGGTACAATCGAAGCTATTGTTTCTTAGCATCACATGCGTTTTCTCGCAGTCATGAGTCTACCAGAATATATTGAAAAGGCTGCAAATTAAAGTTGCACCGAAAGAATTTCATAATAGCATTATTTTTGACTATGAAGCTTGAGCTATCTTTTATAGATACACTATAACTATTTTGGGCAGATCGATAAAGTTATTTTTTTCCATGAACTTTTAGTATGAATTATTAACAAAACCTCAATGGAAATCTGAAATAAGTTGAGTTAATTATAAATTATAATGAATTGTTCATAAAATTTTAATTTCATTATTAAAATGTATCGAGTTCCCATGGCACAAATTTTAGAGGCTGTAAATGTTGCTGGAAATTTTCTCAATCAATATCATTGATAGATAGGAGATATGACATGTCTTGCATTCACAAGGTAACAAAATCCCTTGGAAATACGTTATTTTTTAACTTTAACTGTACAGATTTATCATCAAGGCATATGTATAATAATTTTCTTTGATGTGCGATCAGAAGATACCTTCCACCCCCCAATAAAAGAGGACAATATAAATATATATATATATATATATATATATATATATATATATATATATATATATATATATATATATATATATTGTTACGTCTCTAGGTCTTAAAATAATGTAACAGAAGGTAAGTGAAACCAACAATGTCTGTAAAATCAACAAACAATTTATTTCTCTGTAATTAAAATGAAAATTTAAAAGACAATTACAATTTGTGAATTAAATTCCAAATAATCCTAAATGTCCTAAACACAAGTCAGATTATTATAGAATGTTCCAAATGAATGAATAATCCTGAATGTCCTGATATACTACAACGATACAATCCAGAATATCTTTAAGAAGGTCCACAAATATCCAAAAGTCATATATATAAATCCAAAGGTTAATGAGCACTTTATGATTATTCCAATGAATGTTAATTCCTTTCGAATTATGTCTACAGCACAACTATAAACTCTGATCATAAACAGATTCCTAAGGACTGATTTTAAAACAGGAATGAATAAATGCGTATTAAGTCCCTGTTATATACACATATTCTAATGACCCATAATGCAAATGTGAAAAAGAACCCCAAACTAGCTGTGAATAATTGTCAACAAGACTGGCTTTGAACTCAAATGTCGGAATATACATTGTTGACAACTTAACCAAAACTTAAAATGCGACTTACTATAAAGACTAAGTTAAGCATACATGATAGATTCAATATACATAAGAATATATATATATATATATATATATATATATATATATATATATATATATATATATATATATATATATATATAGATATAGATATATATATATATACAGAATTATATGAAATTTGTTAACCTATGTGCACACATCCAACCATCAATTTCCTCTAAGTGGACTATGATTTTGTTTAATTCATAAATTATATCCCATATGTCATCATGTACTGTTTACTTTTATTCTATTTATTAAATGAAACAGAGGAACACAATCGCAACTACTAGGGTCTTCCGTAATAAAAAATAAACCTGACATGTATAAAAGAGACAAACATTTGGTTAAATGTGGCAGTCTGGGAAGTCTAGGAACTTCTTTAACGCTTGTAATGACTCTATTGGTAAAATCAGCAGGACAACACAAAACCAATAGTATTTCGGTTTTGCTTGCGTAATGACGCAGCAAAGCAGTCTTCGGCAAAATGTGTGCAAATCGCACATATTACTACATCTACCACATACAATGTTAGTCTTGGGATTGCGGGTATGAGAGAATAGTTACTATTTATATGAACAAAAACCAATGTTACCTAAGTTATACATATTCACTCTCTTTGGGGTTAAATGTCTGTACGGCTTCAAGAAGTGTCCATGTTGTTATTGCTGTAGCTGAATGCTTGTATGGCTTAAAGAAATGTCCACATTGTTATTGCTATAGCTAAAGCTTTAATGACAGTTACGATGGAATTAAACCATTATTCTTTCTGATTCTAGAGGAACATTTCTCAGTCTGGCAGCTGGGCTAATGACAGCGTGCGTCTGTTTCAGTTCTATACAAAATTTGCTCGA
>JAQPZY010000446.1:0-100000 GCA_029931535.1 Margaritifera margaritifera | reverse complement strand
GCAATAGGGACTTTAATTTGGTCCTTTATGATATATAGATGTTTGAGCCGTTCCAAGAAAAACGCAATAGGGACTTTAATTTGGTCCTTTATGATATATAGATGGTTGAGCCGTTCCAAGAAAAACGCAATAGGGACTTTAATTTGGTCCTTTATGATATATAGATGGTTGAGCCGTTCCAAGAGAAAAAGCAATAGGGACTTTAATTTGGTCCTTTATGATATATAGATGGTTGAGCCGTTCCAAGAAAAACGCAATAGGGACTTTAATTTGGTCCTTTATGATATATAGATGTTTGAGCCGTTCCAAGAAAAACGCAATAGGGACTTTAATTTGGTCCTTTATGATATATAGATGGTTGAGCCGTTCCAAGGAAAACGTAATAGGGACTTTAATTTGGTCCTTTATGACATATAGATGTTTGAGTCGTTCCTAGGAAAACGCAGTAGGGACTTTAACTTGGTCCTTTATGACATATAGATGTTTGAGTCGTTCCTAGGAAAACGCAGTAGGGACTTTAACTTGGTCCTTTATGACATATAGATGTTTGAGTCGTTCCTAGGAAAACGTAATAGGGACTTTAATTTGGTCCTTTATGACATATAGATGTTTGAGTCGTTCCTAGGAAAACGTAATAGGGACTTTCATTTGGTCCTTTATGACATATAGATGGTTGAGCCGTTCCACGGATAACGCAATAGGGACTTTAATTTGGTCCTTTATGATATATAGATGTTTGAGCCGTTCCAAGAAAAACGTAATAGAGACTTTAATTTGGTCCTTTATGACATATAGATGTTTGAGCCGTTCCAAAAAAAACGTAATAGGGACTTTAATTTGGTCCTTTATGATATATAGATGGTTGAGCCGTTCCAAGAAAAACGTAATAGGGACTTTAATTTGGTCCTTTATGATATATAGATGGTTGAGCCGTTCCAAGAAAAACGCAATAGGGACTTTAATTTGGTCCTTTATGATATATAGATGGTTGAGCCGTTCCAAGAAAAACGTAATAGGGACTTTAATTTGGTCCTTTATGATATATAGATGGTTGAGCCGTTCAAAGAAAAACGCAATAGGGACTTTAATTTGGTCCTTTATGACATATAGATGGTTGAGCCGTTCCACGGATAACGCAATAGGGACTTTAATTTGGTCCTTTATGACATATAGATGGTTGAGCCGTTCCAAGAAAAACGCAATAGGGACTTTAATTTGGTCCTTTATGATATATAGATGTTTGAGCCGTTCCAAGAAAAACGCAATAGGGACTTTAATTTGGTCCTTTATGATATATAGATGTTTGAGCCGTTCGAACAAAAACGCAATAGGGACTTTAATTTGGTCCTTTATGATATATAGATGTTTGAGCCGTTCGAACAAAAACGCAATAGGGACTTTAATTTGGTCCTTTATGATATATAGATGTTTGAGCCGTTCCAAGAAAAACGCAATAGGGACTTTAATTTGGTCCTTTATGATATATAGATGGTTGAGCCGTTCCAAGAGAAAAAGCAATAGGGACTTTAATTTGGTCCTTTATGATATATAGATGGTTGAGCCGTTCCAAGAAAAACGCAATAGGGACTTTAATTTGGTCCTTTATGATATATAGATGGTTGAGCCGTTCCAAGGAAAACGTAATAGGGACTTTAATTTGGTCCTTTATGACATATAGATGTTTGAGTCGTTCCTAGGAAAACGCAGTAGGGACTTTAACTTGGTCCTTTATGACATATAGATGTTTGAGTCGTTCCTAGGAAAACGTAATAGGGACTTTAATTTGGTCCTTTATGACATATAGATGTTTGAGTCGTTCCTAGGAAAACGCAATAGGGACTTTAATTTGGCCCTTATGACATATAGATGTTTGAGCCGTTCCTAGGAAAACGTAATAGGGACTTTCATTTGGTCCTTTATGACATATAGATGGTTGAGCCGTTCCTAGGAATACGCAATAGGGACTTTAATTTGGTCCTTTATGACATATAGATGGTTGAGAAGTTCCTAGGAAAACGTAATAGGGACTTTAATTTGGTCCTTTATGATATATAGATGGTTGAGCCGTCACACGGATAAAGGTCCTTATTAATAAAATTATCAACTTTTTACTTTGTTTTCATTAAGAGATGCCCAATGAAGTAATTGCTGAAAGCACGACTTTAAATATGTATTTCCTTCTTGAAAAAAATATTTGTTGTCACTAATTTTGATTACTCAAATAAATTTGCTCACAATGTTAAAAATGACATGTTTTGCGTCATCATCAAGATTATTAAGTCAACAGTTACTTTTTACGTTATTATCTAGATTATTAACTCATCAATCTGAAACTCTATTATGCTTGGGACTACTGATTATGTATACTGGTCAAAAGGTTTAAGCGGTCACTAGTTAATGTTATATCTGCTGTCAACCCTTGTGCAAATCAGCTGTTACTGTATCGATTATAACTGTCTCATTTAGTCCCTTCTTGATCCTACTAACCATAGAACAAACTGGTCACAATTTCAGGTCACGTGATCAATTGCCAATGGGATGATCTCATACCTTCACACTGCCAGTGCCGACACTTGCCACTAACAATTTTTGATGCAGTTCGACATGAGGCAAATAGAAAATTGGATCATGCGATTTATTCGTCCTTCTCTTATCTACGTAAAAGATTGTTGGAACTTCTGGTGCACATGCACTTAAACTTCAAATATATACTTAGGTATTGGAGAATGTCCACAGCTAAAACTTTATTAAATCTTGAACATTTGAAAGAAAGGATCTGGAGGCCAAGTGGCGAATCTAAATTTCTGAACTTACTTCGACGACTTTTGTATCTATTTGGATATTCTATGTCGCTATCTGAAAAACATGCACCAACTTGTGCATCTCCGAACTTCCGAAATCGCCTCATTAATGTCATCAAATATATTACTGTATTTGTTTTGGTTTTGGTTTTGGTTTTTTGTAGCAAAACCACTACAGAACACATGACGATCTATATGTTCACGATTTAGAGCACGAACGTGTTCTATGAGCCAAAAATGTAATTTGAACACTTCCTTTCATGCTTGACTGGTTTTCGAAAGGCCATCCTAGGTAGAACATAATGAATAACGATTCCATGGACAATTATATTTGTTACAGTTTTGAACCAAACTTCATAGGACTAAAGAAAATATCCCATGATCTAGGGTGAATGGTTAGAAATTGTGACAAGTATATGTCAGACTAATAAGACAAATCTCGTACATTTCTTTCCACATTTGCATCAAAGTCAGCAGCTTTTATTTCTGCTTCTACGAAGCCCTTAAACCCTTGATTGTCATTAACATCAAAAGATCCTAGCCCCGAATTTCACATATTATGAAATTTCAGTGAAAATCTAACTGTATTCTGAGGTAATGTTCACTTAACATTACATGAACAACATCGACATTTAATATCGAAGTGAATGTGTCAGTAAATAAGTACAAAACAATATGCCCAAATAATCTGTAATGATGGTGTGGCTTTTACAAGGTTTTCTTATACCCTTGTTCATTTATGTACATGTATATCAACACACAAATACAACAAATGTATTCGCAATTATTTATCCAGGCCGGTCTGTCAACACTTGGGGTTAACGAACGTGCGTCCAAATTGCGAGCTACTGTTAGAACCCAAATCGTTTTTATTATTTCTAAAATGGCAAAATACGTCTGTGAAGCATTCACGTTAAGAAAGGTTCTATTATAGTTTATATATGTCTGAAATCTGTCGTATTACAAATTCACTTCAAGAATATACTCTCATGCTTTGTTAAGTTCAAGCTCATATAATATTTAATATATTGAACATAATATAGGAGTCCTCATATATACATTCTATGTACGATTATGTTGTTTTGTATTTAGACGTATCACTCATTACATGTTACATAGTTTTTATATTTATCGTATATATTTGTAATGTTTTTCATATTTTTCTTCATACTGATGGATGAGAGTAGTTGAGTGGGGCGATATGGGGTCTAGCTGTAATTTACATTACGCCTTTGGTTTAACATGCGTGGACCTGTAATTAACATTACGCCTTTAGTCCATAGGTTTAACATTGTGGGCCTGTATGGGGTCTAACGGGAAATTAACATTAGGCTATTATCAGATATTATTTCCCATTAGACCCCATACAACTAGTCCATGTGGTTTTGTATGGGGTGTAATGGGAATTAACATTACGCAATGTGGACTTGTATCGAGGTTATGCCGCCGAGAGCACATTATATACATTGTTAGAAGTTGTTAACTTCAAATGGGACCCTATATCATCTAACGGGAACTTAACACTGAGGCTTTAGTTTTTGGTTTATATGGCCCCAAATGGGACAGTATGGCCTATAATAGGAATTTAACATAGAGGCTATAAGTTATTTGGTTTTGGGATCCTTTGATTTATAACGGAAATTTAACACTGAGGTTATCTTTTTTTTTTCTTCATATGCCCTCAAATGGGACCCTGTGGCTTTTGAAAGGAATTAACATTACGCCATAGGTTTAACATGTGCAGGCCTCTATGGCGACTAAAGGGAATTTAACATTAGACCATTATCTAATGTCAATTTCCAATTAGACCCCATAAAACTAGTCAGAGCGGGTCTGTATGGGGTTTAACGGGAATTCACATTACACATGGTGGACCTGTATGGCTTCTAACGGGAATTTAACACTGAGGCTATAAAGCCTACATCTATGCCGTCAAAAGCACATTGTATATATTGCATACATTGTTAGAAGTTGTTGACCTCAAATGGGACCCTATATCCTCTAACAGAAATTTAACATTGCGGCTCTAATTTTTTGGTTTATATGACCTCAAATGCGACTCTATGGCCTCCTACGGCAATTAACATTACGCCATAGGTGTAACACGTGTAGGTCTCTATGGCGCCTAACGGGAATTTAACATTAGGCCATTATCTAATTTTAATTTCCCATCAGGCCCTATACAACTAGTCCGTGTGGACCTGCATGGGGTCTAACGGGAATTTAATATTACGCCTCCATTTTGACCCCATAAACCATTTTGAAATGGGCCGTTATGGGGTCTAATGGGAATTTAACATTAGTCCAAAGGTTTAACATTATTAATCAATATGACAAGGGAAAACGTAATGTCAAACACGTCCATAGGTTTAACATACACTTTGACTGACCAACACCCAGTCATGTAATATCCATTTTCCCCACATTTACTATCCATCACCCCACATTTACTATCCAACACGTCTTTTGGAGTCACCAACACCCAGTCATGTACTATCCATTATCCCCACACTTACTATCCGACACCACACATTTACTATCCAACGCGCTATTTGCAGTGACCAACCCCCACTACTGACCACACAGGGTAGGATGTAAAAGAAGGTATATAAAATAGAATTTAACTCCCTTATGAACAAAACTAACTCCCCTAACATTCCTATCATTAAGCAAAACTACCATCCCATGGAAACCTTTATAATCCCTACAAACCCAGCAGTGAAGTGCAAGGAGAGAAAAAAGGATAGAAATATACATACACATACACAAACATACTTATACAGTATCACACATTGTGTGAAAGAAGAGAAAAGCGTAGGAGTGCTTACAAGTGTACACAAGCATAGTCTTCTATAGACATTAAGCAGGATGGAGAGAAGAACAACCACGCACTTAAGAACAAGCATTAGCTTACTTTTGCAATCCAAGAAGTGTGTTGAAACATATCTGACATTGACATTAATGCCATATTGAGCCAAGTGGGTTTAGAATTTGTAATACTATTTTTCGTTTTTATCGTCCTAGATTTAATTCTCTCACTAAACGGTTGCCCATTGTCGCTTGATAAAACACGTGCAAAAAGTTTTGTTGCAAAAATATCCAGTGTCAAGTGAATCAAATTTTGTTCTTCAGTTTGTTATAAATTTACGTCTTGCCACCCTAGATATAGTACCCAGACTGACCTTTGCTTACGCAATTTCAGTTCATTTCGTTACAAATGGGTTTTGGGGTTGTTTTTTTTTTTTTTTTCTTCACTTTTTTGTTGTACGCTGAGTGAAATGTGACCTATTAGCTATTGAGACAAGATTTACATTTTCCACACTGTCAAACTAAGTCAGAATTAGGCGTGAAGCAAAAGTTTCTTGCACTGTAAGGTTGTGACGTTTTCTGTTTGTGTTTTTTGAAGACGGCAAAACTTAAGTGCATTGAAATTGTGCATCGTACATGGAGTGTCTTCACTTGTTAAGACAAGAATTTTTTGTCCTTAAAAATGCAGAGTGATCCACTACTTCCCTATTTCGTTATAACTTCCCTATCATCCCCTCATAGGCAAAACTAACACTCCCCACCGCCCTTATAATCCCTATAACCCTACTAGTGAAGTGCAAGGAGAGAAAAAGAGCATAAATATACACACTATACAGCGCAAACATACTTACGCACTATAACACATGAAGTGAAAGAAGAGAAAAGAGTAGGAGTGCTCACACATAGACAAACATACTTATACACTATCATGTATGGAGTGAAAGAAGAGAAAAGCGTAGGAATGATTACACACATATATAGCCTTCTATAGACATTAAACAGGATGGAGACAGCAACAAACATACACTTAAGGACATACTTTAGCTTATTTTTGCAATCCAAGAAGTGTAATGAAACATATCCGGCATTGACATTAATGCTGTATGGAATTAGGTAGGATTTAGCATTTGTAATACTGTATTTGCTTTTGCCGTGCTAGATTTAATTCTCTCACTAAACGGCTACCCATTGTCGCTTAATAAACACTGGCATACAGATTTGTTACAGAAATATCCAATGTCAAGTGAGGCAGATTTGGTTCTTCAGCTTGTTACAAATTTACGTTTTCCTGTCCTAGATTTAGTACACTGACTGACTTTTGCTTACCCTGTGTGAAATGCTACCTAGGAGTTGTTGAGACGAGAGTTAAATTTGCCACACTGTCAAGCAAAGTCATAATTAGGCGTGAAGCTAAGTGTTTACTGTAAGGTAGTGACATTTTCTGTTCAAGTTTGAAAACGGCAAAACTTAAGTCCAGTGAAGTTACGCATCGTACGTGGAGTGTCTGCACCTGTTAGGAAAATATTTTTTGTCCTTAGAAAGGTAGAGTGATCCCATACTTTCCTATTACCCTATAATTTCCCTATCATTCTCCTATAGACAAAACTAATACTCTCTGCTACCCTTATAATCCCTATAACCCTACTAGTGAAGTGCAAGGAGAGAAAAAAGGATAGAAATATACACACTATACACACAAACATACTTAGACACTATCACGCATAGAGTGAAAGAAGAGTAGAAGTGCTTACACACAAACACAAACATAGCTTTCCATAGGCATTAAACAGGATGGAGAGAAGAACAAACACACACTTAAGCACTGCAGCAACTTGGACGTGGAAAAGATGTAAGGCAGTTACAACTTATGTTGTCGAGTCCATACTTTTTTCAAAACCCAACGACCCTAGATATCTTGCAAACGAGACAGTACTCAAGTGATTGCCAAATTGAACAAAAACCAAATCCCTCCATTAAAAAAATGTGTGTGTGTGTGTGTGTGTTATCCTAGCCATACTTAAAAGAAAAACAAATCAAGGCATAGAGGCACCTACCTTTTTTGGTATATTTTCTTGAATAGGAATCACAATGAAATTTCAAAACACAAAATCCGTAAATAAACTCAAATAATCGGGAGTGGCAGGTTTTAAATCGATAAGTAAATATACATATGACAAATGAGTGGCATCGTGAGAAGCATAATTTAACCAAGGTGTTCCTAACTGTTTTGCCAAGATTTGAACTTGAGATTTATCTCTTGGAATTTTAATCAACACCACATAATGAGCATTGAGACTGATTGTGCCATGCGCTTTTTTTTGTTGAAATACATTTTGAGTAATGTAAATAATACTGGCATTACGATGATGTCATTTTCATGTCAGCCAAATTAAATTTCTTCTTCGTCTTCTCCTAACATGTCATCGAAGATGACAAGATGTATTTGAAGAGAGTCAGACACGACTCCATCGTCTTCGCGAGGAATTCATTGACTTTCTTGAGGAAACGTGTAAGAGGATTGCCACTCTTTGCAACATCACACGATACGTTGTGGAGGACGATCGAATAAAAGGGATGTGTATTCGATCAAACGTTTGACAAATACGGTTTTGCCTGAACCACTGGATCCAGCAATCAACATTTTAAATAATGGCGAAGACACAGTGCCTCCCAACTTCGACGATCTGACCTTTTGAGAACGGATGATGCAGCCATACTTCTCGAGTACTTTGAAATAT
Source organism: Margaritifera margaritifera (assembly GCA_029931535.1). Classification (NCBI taxonomy): domain Eukaryota; kingdom Metazoa; phylum Mollusca; class Bivalvia; order Unionida; family Margaritiferidae; genus Margaritifera; species Margaritifera margaritifera. The sequence continues at coordinate 91,653 of JAQPZY010000446.1, read as the reverse complement.
TCTAAAACAATCACCTAGAACACAAAACATTTTGTACACGTTTATAATTTTTTTTTTGTGCAAGAAAAAACATATTTACATATCAAAAAATTCAGTTCATGTTTTATTCATGGTGCAACAAATTCACATTTAAAAAAAACACAATTCTTGCTTTTCTTTCATGGTGTAACAAGTTTGCATTTTTAAAATAACAAAGTTAATGTTTTCTTTCTTTCACCAGTAACACACACACACACACACACACACACACACACACACACACACACACACACGACGTCTTTGGCATAATCAGTCACCTCTTGTTTCCAAGTGTCGAATCCAAGACTTTTCCAGTCACGTACATCCTTCCTGTTATTGGTAAGCATGAAGAGTAGATAAAGTGTTACGAATGTCTTCTTCACACGGGGGAAGATTTGTATTCATGACTACTCGCAGCACTTTTAACATAATGAATTTTCATGCACAGAAAAAGTTGTACTGTTCACAAGTTTGCCATAGAGAATCTGCCAGTAAACGAAATCCAAGAAATGTATTCAGTAACACACACACACACACACACACACACACACACACACACACACACACACACACACACACACGACACGTCGTCCAAACTTCAAAGGAAGCGTCTCGTCTTGTTGAATCAGTTTTTTAACACTAGTTGGTAATCTGAATGCCATCATTGACCTCCTTCCATGGAATTTAGTGTAACACTGATGACAGAAGTCGTGGCATGGCAAGCTGTATAACGTGTTCGAAGTTTATCAATGTCTGACCATTTGAACATTTTCAAAGTAATCAATCTTTCTAAAGCATTCATATACCAGTGATTACAAAGTCTATGCCATTTTGGATGCAATTTTTCTTTGCGTTTCACTGGAATCTGTACAAAGTCTCTGTAAATGCGTTCTTTCATCTTAGGAGGTTGATTCTGAATGTGCTCTTCTAAACTGTCCATTTACAAAAATATAATTCGGTGCCACACTAATTGCAGAAGTCGTGGCATCGAAAGCCTTACTAGTATATCCACGTAGAGTTTTGTATCTGTCTTAGTTTTTCCCGAGAATCAGCCTTCTTATACTATTCAGATAGCAACAGTTTAAAAATGTCTAAATCATGTCATTTGCGTTTTACTTGAATCTGTACAAAGTCTCTGTAAATGCGTTCTCGCAGCTCAGGAGTTAAACTGCGAATCCTCTCTTCTTCTAAAGTATCCACGAGAATCAAATTCTAGACCAACCAAGGGAAGATAGTGAAACACTGTACTTGGTCTCCTTGTCCCAAATAGACAAATCCTGCTCTGGCTAAATATTTGGGAGTGGGTTCTTCCAGATATTTAGGTCATTTCCCTTTGAAGGTCTGGAATCGACTGGCAACATTGCAATAGCCAGGCAAAAGCCACAGGAAACGTGTATTTTTCTTTGATTTGTGATTCTCCGTGAACTTGTGGTATCCAGGCTTATTTGTGAGTGCACAGAGAGAGATCCATAGATGGGCACACGAACGGCATCGCTTGCGATAGTAGAGCGGCAAGGTCGTGCTGCAGCGCTTATGTCACAGGGTACAGCATCACTCTGGTCGCAATATATAGCATCGCACTCGACTTCATTGAACTTGGAGTTAGTGGGTCCATCACACTTTTTCTGTGTCTCCTTTTTTGTACTGGAGATCGGTGAGCCCATAAGTTAACTTGTTGTGATCGCGAAGTCGCAATCGTTTTTCGTAGACGATCTGATACATTTTTTTCTAAGGGTCGACAAACGATTTGATGATCTGACAAACGTACAATTTTGTGAGGGTCCACCGTTTTAACACAAAAGTCTTGATCTTGACCTGACTTTAAGGCTTCTTTTAACACGTCAAAGTTTACCACATGCCTGGAACGATAGTTCAGTGTCAGTCCTTTTACTGTGCATTTGGTATGAAGTTGTCCTTGTTTGTCTCGGCACTGGTAGCCGTAAGTTTTAGGTCCACCAGTGGCAAATCTCAAAATAGTCTTCTCGGGATGTTCGTCGATCCACGCTCCTAAACATTCGTCTTCAATGCATGAGTGATTGCCTCCTGGGCGAAATTTGTATATGCAACAGTTGGTGTCAAAGTAAAGGACTCGATCTTATAAAGGTTCCAAGACGGAATACAATTTTAAATGGGGATTGGTATTGTTCTGTGATAGGAAAGTGCCAAATTTCATATACTTTTAACAAGTGGTATCCACGATCGAAAGCATGAAACAATTCGACACTTACCCACGTTCCGGTCAAGGCGCGTTCTTGGTCATCGTGGCGACAAGGCTGGTCTTGATTACACGTTTGAGCACACGTGCGACATAAAGGAACATCAGTTTTCCGTGAAAATGATGAGGTAAGACGGAATGGTACAAGTTCGTCGGTGGAAGAACTTGACCTTTGATCAAACTTTTGTACTGGCGAATGTGTTCTACGTCGATGTGTTCTGTCAAAATTTCAGGATGACCCGTAGGGAATCGAACATATTTACACATCGATGTATTTGATTTGTTCTCCTTGAGATTCGTCAACTTCGTTCGGCAAACGTATAACATTGGTTAATTTTCCTAGCAAACTGTCGCGTGGATTCAAAGGTTCGATCTCCACCACATCATCGTACTCCTCAACGATGCGTCGAAATTCTGGATCCATTTTGAAACGTCGATCGTAGTCGTATTCCCACATTTCTACCACTTGGTATCCTTGACTTTCTCAACTCTGGAGTCGTTGGTATATTTTGACGTACAACTCTTTCATGATCGACACTGACAAAGGATTTTTCAGGTCTCCTTGAGGATAACAAGTAGGGCATCCATGAAATAAACATCCCTGAAATACGTACACGATCTGTGGACTTTCTAGATCCCAAACATACACGGAATAAGATTCAATCTTCTTTTCTCCACCGTTTCTAGCATTGTGTATCCGCTTGTCTTGAGTTTCAGACAAGTAATGTAACTAACGCAATGCTTGGCTAAATATCCACGACAGACAGATCAATAGGATTGAGGTGGTATGATGGCTTGTTTGTTCTCGGGCATGAACTTCTTTCGGTACACTAATCCACACACTTTGGCAATGGTAGAAGCTTCCCTCAAGGGATCAATACCTCCATGGTCTATAAATAATTGTCGAAACTTTCCACAACAACGTCGTAAAATGTCCACATCGGAACGACAATATGTCAACATTTCTTTTTGAAAATCAATAGGGTCTGAAGAGTGGGTTTGGTACCAAGCGTAGAAAGCTTCTCGTTGTTCTGTTCGCATACTGCCAGAGTCATAGTCATGAACTTCAGGCAAATGTTGATGCAGGACATGTTGATTTGCGTCGGTATTGAAAAAGTGTGAAACATAGCCTTTAGCCATTTCTGTCATTCCAAACGTTCTAGGCATGCTCTCAAAGGTATAGCCAAACAACTCGTATCCCGAGAAATTGTGAGCCATGACTGTAGCGTGTAGATGACAGTCACCGTAACGATGTACGTCCTCTTCGCTCCAAGTGTCGTCGGTGGGGTCTAAAATCCACTCAGCAATATCAGAGAGAGTACGAGAGCCACGAAATATCTTTTCACGTCCCATGGATCACGCTACAATTCCGACAGTGATAAAATAAAGGTTCTTGAATGCAGACGTTGCAGGCGCGATGATCCACACAAAAATTAGAATTGTGAATTCCAGTCTCTTGAGAATAATCAAAGTCAAAAAAGATAAAATCCACACAATGGTCCTGTTTCTTTTTCTTGTTCTGGTCGTCCTTAAATAGTTCCTCGAGTTACTATTCATATCTTTGAATATAAGATTGATGATCCAACTCGACGACTTGGCCACAAAAACGACATCGTTTCTTTCCTGCACAAACGTGAGACATTTTGTTTTTGGCACGAACATGCTGTCCACAGGTGGAATACACTGTCGTACGTTTCTGTTATTGGAATTGTTTCATGCGATGTCGCTCGTAACATGTTGGACTGACTAATGTTCGCTTGCATGTGGAGCATCGAATCCTCTCATGTCCTTCGGGAATGCAAGGTCTGGATGCTAAATAGCCATGACATCTCTCTCCACAATGAATATGGTCCTCCTGACTGTTAAATCCTTGGTTACATTTGTCGCAATAGTAACTGTATCCAAAAAATCATGTGATAGTAATAATAGCATCGATATGATATTGGTGATGATAAACATGAATATATTTTCCGTCTGGAAAATTAAGGTCCTCGAAACACGAAATCTCCACGAACGACTTAAGGGTCCACTTGCAATGTATAACGAGGGGCCAGCACGTCTTGAAATATTTGCATTTCAGGAATGCCACATACAGTCTCTTTCGAAATGAATGATTCTTCCTAAAGGTGTTCTGCTTCTCTCCGTTGTTTGTCTCTGTCCGATTGTCTTATGATCTCCCATATTCGTTTCTATTCTGCAGTATCGTTTTTCTCTGCATAAGTTTGAGCCACAACGATGGTACGGGCTAAACACATCTGATCTTGAAGGTTGTTAATCTGGACGATAGTTCGTTTGGTACTGGGAAAGTGATCCACCAATACAACTTTTGCGTTTTTCGCTTCCCATTTGGAGGTGAAATGTGTGTCATGTGAAAAGTGGCTTTTCCATCGGTCATGTCAAACTCATCGTTCGATTGTTGAACGTGTTGAATTTTGTCCAAGATTTTGGTAGAAGTTAATTCTGCAGGTGTACTAAACTCGATCCAGACAGAAGATTTCAAACTGTCGTTAGCCATGGATTGTCTCGAACGATCTTGATCTTTATCTTGGCACTTTCGTTTCAATTCCTCTAACATTCACTCTAATAAGTCCGTAATGAAGACAGTTGCTTTTTCTGCCGGAACTTGAGACTTTAACTCTTTAAATTTGGCCGTGTACGTGTAAACAGTGGTTTTAACTTATCTGAAAGTCACTTTTTGGGTAGCTCGAATGCAACAATAATTTTTAGTGGCTACCGAACGACTTTCTTTCTTGGATGATCTTGATTCTGTCGGTCTTGTGGAGAAGGTAGATGGTGTTGGGTCAGGATCACTCATGTCCTCTTCAGAATCGCTATGGTGAACTTCTGCCAACACCTTTCTCCGTGTATGGGGAAATACAACGTCGTCTTCAATCGGTCTCGGGTTTCCCCTTGGAAAGGTGTGATCTTTTCATGATGAGTGTTGATCCAAGTGTGATGTGACTAGGTTTCCTCTCTCTCTCTCTCTCTCTCTCTCTCTCTCTCTCTCTCTCTCTCTCTCTCTCTCTCTCTCTCTCTCGACTCCCCACCTAAGAGAATACACTCATGCAGTTTTAATATGTAAAGATGGAAGTGCCACAACAGATTCCACTCCTGGTTAGAGAGGTACAGAGAGTCATTCGAAAGTACACTTCCAACAAGACTTCAAACTACTCCTCTCGAGATAAGAGTCAAGATTCTTGTTATGTCTGTCAAGAGAAAGGACATTGGGCTCCAGAATGTCCACAATGTCAAAGAAAAGAAACCTCCAAGACAGGAGAAAAGAGAGACAAAAATAAAGATGCTTGTTATCAATGTCAAGAAAAAGACATTTGTGTCCCAAGAAAACAGAGTACAAGGAGAAGGAGTGTTCAGAAGCAGAAGTGGAACCCATTGCAGCAAAGAAATTCAAAAAGGCAAGACAAGCAGAAGAAGAACCCATGCCAGTGAAGCAATTCAAAAATGAAAGGCAGTAGAAAAGAAGAAAAATTAATTGTTGTGATATGTTTTGACATTTCATTGTGATTCCTATTCTCGAGAATGTATAAAAAAAACGTAAATGCCTCTTTGTCTTCATTTGTTTCTTAGTATGAATAAGATAACACACACACACATTTTATAATGGAGGGATTTGGTTTTTGGTTAATTTGGCAATCATTTGAATAGTATCTCTTTTCCAAGAGCTCTTGTCGGGCTCTGTAAAGGGCCATTGGGTTTTGAAAAAAAAATATGGACTTGACAAGATCAACTGTAACTGCCTTGTACCTTTTCCTCGTCCAAGTTACTGCAGTGGTAGGGATAGTTGCCTCCGCTGCCCACCATGAGAGAGAGCTAACAGATTAAACAATTCTTTTCTTAACAAGTACAAACATTCCATGTAAGATACACAACTTCAGTGTACTTTAATTTTGCTGTTTTCAAACTCGAACAGAAAAGTTTACTTTCTCTATCTCAATCTTTGGTTTGGCACAAACACTTATGTACAAAGTTTTATGTAAAAGTTAAAAGTCAAAAACATTGCAATAACAAATCTTACTATAATTTCTTTCCATAGTTCTAGAGTCACTCTGCAGATTCTTTCTTTAACAAGTACAACCAAACCATGTACGATGCATAACTTCAATGTACTTTAGTTTCCACCTTTTCAAAAAACACAAACAGAAAATGTCACAACCTTACAGTACAAGAAACATTTGCTTCATGCCTAATTCTTAGTTTCATAATGTGGCAAATTTAACTCTATTACCTCTCTTCATAGGTCAGATTTCATTCGGCGTACGTTAAAAAAATTATAACGAAATGAACTGCCATTGGGTAAGCACGGGTAAGTCAGAATACTAAATCTAGGATGGCAATAAACTGATGAACCAAATCTGCCTCATTTGGCACTGGATATATTTGCAACAAAACTTTCTGCACGTGTTTATCAAGCGACAATGGCTAACAGTTTTGTGGGTGAATTAAATCTAAGACGATAAAAACGAAAAGCAGTATTACAAATTCTAAACCCACTTGGCTCCATATGGCATTAATGTCAATGTCGGATATGTTTTAACACAGTTTGTGCATTGCAAAAGAAAGCTAATGACTGTCCTTAAGTGTGTATTTGTTCTTCTTTCCATACTGCTTAACCTCTATAGGAGGCTATGTGTATGTACACGTGTAACCACTCCTACACTTTTCTCTTCTTTCACTCTATGTGTGATAGTGTATACGCAATTGTGTGTGTGTGTGTGTGTGTGTGTGTGTGTGTGTGTGTGTGTGTGTGTGTGTGTGTGTGTATTCCGATCATTTCGCTCACTCCTTGCATTTAACTGCTAGGTTTTAGGTATTATGAGGGTACAAGGGAATGGTAGTTTTATTAAAATGGTTGGAAAGTTATAGGGGGAAAGGGGTTTAACTTTGTTATAAGGAGATAATAGGGAGTTTATAGGGGAATAGGAAAGTTAGTTTTGTTTATAACTGTTTTATATTCTATTTTATACCCATTTTTTTAATCATACCCTGTGTGTTCAGTAGATTAGTGGGTGTTGGTGAATCCAAGCGGCGTGTTGGATAATAAATGTGGGGGTGATGGTCACTCCAAACGGCATATTGGATAGCAATTTTAGGGGTAATCGATAGTACATGACTTTGTGTTGGTCATTCCAAACGGCGTGTTGGATAGTAAATGTGTTGTTTTGGATAGTAAATGTGGAGGTAATGGACGATAGTACTTGCCTGGGTATTGGGTTATGCCAAACGGCATGTTGGATAGTAAAAACAAAAAAGGAAAGTGTGTGTGTGGGGGGGGGGGATAATATACAGTACATGATTAGGAGTTAGTCACTCCAAATGTCGTGTTGGATAGTAAATGTGTGGTATTGCATAGTAAATGTAGGGATAATGGATATTATATGACTGGGTGTGGGTCACTCCAAACAGCGTGTTGGATAGTAAATGTGGCATTTTGGATATTAAGTGTTGGGGTAATGGATACGACATCATTAGATGTTGGTCAATCAATGTGTATGTTAAACCTATAGACGTATTTAACATTACGTTTACCCTTGTCGCCATATAGACCCATAATGTTAAACCTATGGACGTTTTTAACATTACGTTTTCCCTTGTTGCTATATAGACCCATAATGTTAAACCTATGGACTAATGTTAAATTCTCATTAGACCATATAACGGCCCATTTCAAAATGGTTTATGGGGTCAAAATGGAGGCATAATGTTAAATTCCCGTTAGACCCTATACAAACCCACACAGACTAGTTTTAAGGGGTCTAATGGGAATTTAACATTATATAGTGGACTATTGTTAAATTCCGTTAGTCTCCATAGAGGACCACGCATGTTAAACCTATGGCGTAACGTTAATTCCCGTTAGAAGCCATAGGGTCCCATTTGAGGTCATATAAACCGTCAAATTCCCTTAAGAGGCCATAGGGTCCCAAAAAGGAATACATATATATATATATATATATATATATATATATATATATATATATATATATATATATATATATATATAGCCTCAAAATTAAATTTCTATCAGAGGATATAGGGTCCAATTCGTGGTCAACAACTTCTAACAATGTATACAATGTGCTCTCGACGGCATATATGTAGGCTTTATAGGCTCAGTTTTAAATTCCCGTTACACCCCATACAGACCCACACGGACTAGATTTATGGGGTCTAATGGGAAATTAACATTAGATAATGGGATAATGTTAAATTCCCGTTAGACCCCATACAGGCTCACAATGTTAAACCTATGGACTACAGGCGTAATGTTAATTTACTGTATAGCTCCACACAAGCCCACGCATGTAAAACCTAATTCCCGTTAGACCCCATAATTCCCCACTAAACTATTGATGAGGAACTGTATTATTTAAGTCCGCATAAAGTTTATGTTCTGTTCTGTTTATCACGTTTCCTTTTGAGTACCTAATTTATACCGATTGCAAAAATGGTGGATAAGTGAACGAAATTAGTCCAGTAGTTAAAACAAAATTTTAGTATTTTTCACCCTCAAATCTCCAACATACTTTTGTAACAGACTACATCCTGCAGCTTTCGAATATGTAGATATGATGTCTGTGTTTCCTCTCCTCACTCGGGTGGAACTCATCGGTGTGTTTCTTTTCTTTGGTACGGGTTATATGTACTTACACAATCTTATTCACGAAACTCATGTAAATTTTAGATACTAATGTAGGTGGTCAAAAGATGGTAATGCAAAGATTTATTTTTTGTTTAGTTTTGATTTTATAGGGATAAACGTCTACTGTATATATTCATGACGATTTTTTTACGGTGGCGATCATGAGAATGAAAGCCTCTGTAAGCAAAAGTGATGGCCTTCATAAAATAAAAGTTAAAATTGGATTTGTAAAAGTTCAGGAACTAATCAATGGATAATATTTGCACATTCGAAATGGTTTTGGTTTAATCAAGATGTCCTGAAATATTACTATGCACAGTTCTGTATGTAATCTTCCTTATAAAATGAATAGACTACGAAAGGTTTATTTGAATGCAATCTTTTACCCTATTTTCTCATGTATGCACGCCCAATTGCAAATAGCGTAGCGTAAACAGGGTCTACAATGCTCGCTTGAAATAATACGAAGAATGAAAAGCGTTTACACTGATCATCTGGCGTATAAAGCTTCGGCAGACCTGGGTTTATGCTGTCGGCAGTTGTTGCCCACTATATACTGGTAAATGCGGTATGATATATTGAGAAATGCTTTGAACAGTAATTATTGTGTTTTTCAGGGACTTCATTACCTGCACGATTCGGACATACGCTTCCACGGGAAACTGAAGTCCTCAAACTGTGTAGTTGATAGCCGATTTGCAGTGAAATTAACTGATTTTGGACTGCGGTCTGTTCTTTTTGGAGTGAAGAAAGATGCGATATACGAAACTGCCATGAACGGTATGTTAATTCTGAATTTTATCGTCAGGAAATAGTATGCAGTGTTATGTCAAGTAGTACAAATATGAAGTTGTACCTCTTAATCAAGGTATTTACTGACTGTCAAACTTTCCGATATTGCTGAGTATAAAAATAATAGATGGTCATTATTCACATGTATTAGAAACCTGAAGAGTTACGTGCAGAGCTAATTGATTTTAAATGCCTATAGAAATTAATTATTGATGAGACCTACAACGTTATGACATAAGTGTTGCAAAAATGTGACGCAAAATCATTTCGTGTCTGAAATGGATACCTGTAATTTAATACAAAAAAAGTTAAATAAAGAATTGTACTTACTTGCTCATTAGTACCTTGTTATATGTCCCGTAAAATGAATAACCTCACGTGTTCTCCTTGGAATAGACCGAAATAAACTTCTTATGTGGCAAAGAGGTATTTACTGCCAAGTTACAGTGAGCACTCTCGTGAGGTCATATGTGGATCTTATCTCATCAGTATTTCTCTGAAGTCGGAATTTGACGATACTGCAGATATTTTCAAAACTATGAATACCTAGGCTGTGTGAAGTTCATGTCAAACAGTTAATAGCATTCTTGGTCTTCCACTGACGAATCCTCAAAACTCATGGGCAGGGCAATTGTCGTCTTGAAAAAGTAACTCCGGTTGGAAAAATGTTTTGTGAGAGCAGACACAAATGAGTATCCAAAATCTGGATATATTTATCATTGTTCAAAATGCCATATATTTTCACCAATGGTCCCATTCCATTGTACGTAAAGCAGTCCCACACCGTCACAGACATTTTCTATTGTGGTCGATGTGCGCTATATATTCCCAGAAACTGGGTAGGTAAGATTCCACAGATGACTATCCAGAATCTGGATATATTTATCACCGCTCAAATTGCCATCATTTTCATAATAGTCCCATTCCTTAGTACGTCAAGCAGTCTCACACCATCACAGAAATGTTCCCTTGCGGTCGATGTCGACTAAGATTTCCGAGAATTCTGGTATAGGTAAAATTTGTCGCGCTTCCTCCAGAAACTTCTTCTGTTATCATGACCAACCACCACCTGACAACTATCACAAAGTATCACTCTATCCAATCCATTCTGCAAGGTCCATCCTAATTTTCTCCTACACCAATTAACTACCGGAATTCGGTTCCCTTTGGAGATAGCTAGCTTGTTCCGCACAACACGCTTAAAATATCCATCAAAATGCAAACGCCTCTGGGCGGTTCTCTTGCATACCGGTATGGGGATTGATTGATTTAATTCACTTGTCAGATTCGGGGTTGGGGGGGGGGGAGGATTCCGAGCCAAAATAGGACCCAATCACCATGAACACCAATAGTTCCTGACCGGCCACTTCTACGGAGAGTTTCTGCAGAACTTATTGTACTGAATTTTTTCAAAAGTCTATCCATGGCAGATTCAGCTTTTTTCACAATTGTAGCAATACTTCAAGTACCCATGCCTTCCTTGTTACAGCACCTGCTGATGAATAGAACAGAACATACCATATCGTTATTTATGACAAATCTCTCAAGTCACACGCATGTGGCAGATGAGTGCACCACAACTGCTTATTTAATTAAAATATGACATTAGAAGAAAAATATAGTTAATTTCAAGTTGAAATGACACTGTTGATCCGGATATAAGCAATATAAGTAATGGTTCAAATATCATTATTGAAAAAAAAGAGAATATGTGTGGGAATTTTTTGCATAAGTAGCAATGATACACGTTTGAAAAAGGTAAACAGCAGTCTCTTTAAATGATCAGGTTTCAAATAAGTATGATTAGCGCACAAGAATAACGATCGTAGAGTGTACAAAAGTATTTGAAAAATACACTGGCAATGTACAATATTAACACTTCCTCTTTTCGACAGGTGTGATTTCTTTATATGTTTGAGCCATTTTCTTCCTACGATATCAGTTTACATACGGTACATAGTAGACGACTTATCGACATCCGGATAACCTAACCAGTGTTAGTAGTATTTACTTACCTATAAATTTTTGCTCAACTAATCGATAATGCTACCCGTGGGGGTAATAACTTACACCATAACACACTGTAAATTTTGTTAACGTAACGCAACACTTTTGTGATAACGCTGTATATATATATATATATATATATATATATATATATATATATATATATATATATATATATATATATATATATATATACACACACACAAAGTGGACGGGGCATATCATATTTGTGTTGATCCAGAAATCATTAGTCAATGCAGTATTCTTCATGTCTTGATAAAAGTACGGGGTATACTATCTTATTAAACTGCACGTCGTTTCGTACTTAAGTGTATACCACTCTTCGCCTTTATATTATGTCTTGTATCATGGACAGATTAATTCCTTTTTAAACCTTTAAATGTCTAATCATATATAATATTTTAGAAGTCATTTTCGTGTAGATTATTTTCGGTCATGGCATTATGGTGTCTGCCAAATTGTGTGCTACTGCATAGAGTATTTTGTTCAGTGGGTCTGTAGAGCCATGCATTTTACTAATTTTATTTGTAGTCAAAACTATTCTACTAGACGATCACCGAGTTCCGCGGGATTTGCTTGACGGAAACGGTGGAAAATCTTTGTAATTAATTAGTAAATGAACATGTTAATTTTTGTGCAAGCCTACAAACCGTGACAGTTTATTTTAGAACATTCTCGCCTTCATACGATCTCACCGTCGTAGTTAGGTAATATCCGCTTCACGGGTAACGGTGAAATAAAAAACAATTAACTATTTAAATTAGTTAATAAATTAACATGTTATATTTTTTGTGCAAGCCTACAAACCATGATAGTTAATATGAGACCACTCACACCTGCATATGACCTTTCCTTCATAGTTAGGTAACTGCGTATTATACTGTTGATACTTCTTTAACACAAATGTCGAAAAGAAGAATTTTTCTTTTTCTTTTTTCTGAGACTGTAGAAAACAAAGGGCATAGCTTACACTTAATGTTTCAGACTTTTTGTGGAGAGCACCGGAGTTTCTCGGAGGGAAGGATGCATCATATGGCAGTCAGAAAGGTGATGTGTACAGCTTCGCAATAATTGCAGAAGAAGTTGCACTCAGAAGTGGGCCTTACAGCGCCTATACAGATTACATGGAAGTTAAAGGTAACACACACACGTACACACGCACACGCACATACATTACACTCGACAAGAAATCAAAATCTAGAAGCAATGACTAGATGCAAACTTTACTATAAAACCTTATACTTTACAGCATATATCATTATAAACCTGATACTTTTGAGTAACCTGATACTTTCAGTATATATATATATATATATATATATATATATATATATATATATATATATATATATATATATATATATATATATATATATACGTATATCTATTAATCGATATTTGAAATTCTGTCAAAATAGACTGTGATGCATAAATAAACTAAACACTGAATATGATGCCAATATCACAATATAGTATGTCATATGGAGGTTGCACACTTCTGAAAAAAATAGAAGCCACGAAGCATCTTGTCCGCGTGAAAAAATGCATTTAAACCAAAAATAAATATATATGATGAAACCAAACTAATGCAGAATTATCTCAAGTAGTTAACAACTTGGATGAAATAAAATTTTAGTACCATTCTCCTTGCTGCATTTAGTTGCAAATCACCATCTCTAGTACGAGTTGTCCTCAAACTTTAAGAACTACAATAATGGTCAGAAGTTCCAAGCAGTTCATGTGTAAACTGAGTCTAACAATATGTTCAGGGAATGCACCATGTAAAAAATTGCCTGGCTCTTGAACATATCCCTCCACATCCTGAAATTGGAGTATCATATGAAAATTCAGTTTCAAGCATGGGTCAATTTTTTTATATCATCAGAGAGATCCTGCCGTAAGGATGTAAAATATTCTTTATTTCAGCATAAAATATCATTTTAGTTTCGAATTTCCTGCTTGTACACGTAGAATATGATAATCTTCACCAATTCTGTAGTCTAGAGACAAATAGTCTTCTTGGTCTGACACAAGTTGAGACAAAGTGGCGTTTATCAAGCAAAAACGGTAAGTCTTGAGTAGAAGTTTGCTTTTTTCGCAACAAGACTTACACCAAAAACGAGATTTCATATAGGCGTTCTGGGGTTAATTCCAGGGTCATGGTAACAGTGTCCCAAGAAAACCATTCCAGTACTTGAGGCACAAACTATTTCAACAGATTCCTCCAAACCACATGACTGTAATAATTCACATTATGTACTAATTGCTCAGTCAGCTTTGTCAGGTGTATCACAACCACCGCAATCATCGAGGTATTTAAAAGTAGAAAACCTAATTCCATGAATATAAAAGATACCGCAGCAGTGATACCTTGACAGATATAAGCCTCAGAAAGACAAAGCATAGACAAAGCTCTATCAAAATAGATGTTGTTTTACCAAGAATAACCAACTAACGAACGTCTCCAGGATCATTGGGGAACTGTCTGTAAGCCCTCTTGCGATGTCTTTTGAATAAAGGACAAACTACCCCTTTCTACTTAATGGTCTGTACTAAATCATTATTTAACGGATATTTTGGATTAACCATTTCACCTAAACATTCATTCTCGTTAATTCTATTGTTAACAGACAAATTCTGAGGAAAACTCAAATCTATAATCATCCTGCGTTCATCTGACTCTCTTTTGGAAACTGAATTTAATGCATAAATAATGCAGTGCTAGTTAGAGGCATTTGATTTAATAACCCAATTAGAGAATCATATGAGCACTTCTTTATAAATAGGAAGTTACCTGCTTTGGAGAATATCTTGCTCTTGAACGAGTTGAGCTGCACTTGTAGGAAAAACGAGTCTCTTGAATACTAATAGGAAAACCGAATTATGATCATTCACACAACCGATAATCTGAGTAACTCTCCAATTCGGCCTTCAAAGAATTTACATTCGAAGAAGAATCTACAGGAATCTTTTTCTCAGAAAGATTCGCTTATTGCACTGTACTACTTCATTCACATTATCTATCAAGCATGACAAATTTTCTTGACAATTGAGAACCTTGTGTATTTTGAGAGCGCTCGTGCATAAATAGCATGGAAAATGCTCAGAAATTAAATACCAAAGATTAAGCTCGGAAGTTCGGTAACCTTGACAAAGCTTGGTATATGTTTCTTCTCCATTTCTCTACCACGGCAGATCGCAGCGGGAAAATATCTTGAAAAATGAAGTAACCACGTTGAAGACCGCAAACCATGCCAGAAAAGCTGATAGCTCGAAGAATTCAATAGCGAGACTTGTTTTGTAATGGCGGAACCAATTCTACCAATGAAAAATAAGTTACATTTCCACCAGTGAAAAGAACGATTCAAAAGTGTAAGGATAGCATTATCGGTCAATAATTTCTGGTCACAGGTTCAAAACATATGTTCTCCCTATGTATCAGGTAATTAACACTTTTGTATGCTAACATTAGTCAATGTGTCCATGAAGAACGAATAGTTCAACCCCGCCTTTCCGTAAGGTTGTATCCAGCACCAACAGTGTGTTGGAAATTAACAAAACTTAACAGTAGTTAAAAAAGCATTTAATACCTAATTGTAAAATATTGGCTCAATAGGGCTAGAGAGCCGTTTCCCATAAGTGAAAGCATTTGGTTTACTAAGGTATTACCCTTCATCTTGCATTAAAATTCTTCAATTCCCTTATCAAATATTTTCTAAAAATTAATCTTCACGAATCTTGGGAACAAATTTCAACAAGTAATTAGCAATAAATATTTAATTCTAACAGAAAAATTGCAGGCTAGAAGGATTTTGTCAAAGGCCTAAATGGATCATGCCGAGTCAATCGCCTACTCAAATGAGTCACCTGGCGATTTTATTTATTACTTGAATGTCAGTGATAGTAAAATTAAGGATACCGGTCTCAGTGACCTTTATTGACAGTAGGGTTCTGTAGTGAACAAGACGCATTCATATAAAAAGATGTACGAGTGGAAGGGCCAACAGATATGCACTAGAAATTGTCTGAAACGCAAACCAACAAATCCAACGGGTACATAAATGATCACACTTTCGATTAATGTTCTTGAGAACTAAAATACACTGTACAAAAGTCTTGAAATCTAAAATTCTATTGCTCATGGAAATCTTTACTGATAAAATAATAACAATTGCCCACCCCACCCCACCCCACCCCCACCCACAATGACGTTATTCGATGATAGCAGGTAAAACCTACACGTCCAGTGAAATAATTGATTGCTTCTGTAGATAAAGTGGGGTGAAATAATTTTGTTTCTCCATTTTCATTATTGTTGCATAAACTAAGATGTAGTCATTATTCTCTGATGCTGATAACAAAACTTTCCACAAAGGGCCTCAGGAGCACTTATAGCTCCGGAATCAACGAAAAGGAGTCTAAAATCATACTCTTATTGGCAGGTATAAAATGATCATCTTCATTGTTTTCTATTCAATTAATGAAACTACGATGCCATATATCTCTATTGATTAGGAAATCCATCAGCCCAAACAGTACAAATGTAAGAATCGAAATATACTAAAGTGGTTCTAACTTGTTTTTAATATTTCAGATTTTAATTAACAAACTTGCACGATCAAATAATTATCGAATTATATGCAGGTGCTACCTTTTCAAGGAACTTTTTAGTAAAATCCGCTAATGTTAGCACATTTCTGGAATATCGGAAGATCTATTTTTGTAAATATTCTTGTCAGAAATCCAAGTTAGCATTGAAAAATATCCTAACATAAAAATTTCAATTAATTTCAGAAACTGATTTCGCTTAATTAATGTAAGGAAGGAGTGCTAATCTTTTAATTATAAGATCCAGATTGAAAATTGATGTAAGAAATCAAGTTTACTAAAATTAGTCTCAAATTTAACATGAATGGATTAAAGCAAATATCCTAACATTTCAAAATTGGATTATTGAATGAATCTACTATATTAAGAAATGTAAATATGTTGACCTTACTTCCTTCATTGGACCAAGATGGAAAATGGGTGTCATAAATTCAAGGTTGATAAAGTATATTCTAAGACTGAAAAATTTAATAATTATAAAGTTAATAAATGAAATGTAACAATGTGGAGTTTTGTATCTAAATGCTTAATCTCCGATATTTAAAATTAGGTTAGTCTCTGTTGACGCATTCCACGTGTATCAAGAGACCAATTCTTTCTTTTATATTTCCCTTTCACCATACAAAATATGGATGTTAAGAAATCCAAGTAGACTAAACATATCCTACAATTTAAAAACATGAATTAAAAGAATAAACAGTTTTTTAAATAGCGTATGTACCCGAAGACTTTATCCAGTTTGTTCTTTTATAGATCAAAATAAAATATCAAATGAGGTCATAAATGAAGGTTGTCAAAAATAAAACTCACATTTGTTTAAAAAAGGATAAATTGGATAAAAGTAAGTGCATGTTAATGATATCCAGACGAATAATGTTACTATGTAGACTCCCATCTTTTTAGATTAAAATTTAAAAATCGATGTCATAAATAACGGTTGAATGCAGAAATTATTCTCAAATTTAAAATGGATAAATTGAAGAAAGTACCTGTTTTTCTTCATTGAACTAAAGATACACTGGTCTAAAACTCTGTTAGATAAGGATCTAAAATTAATACCAGTACAGAAACCTTTCATCACAGGTTAAGAATGTAATTGGTTACTGAATTTACTCTATTGGGTATAAAGTTCTCAGTCGACTGAAATAAAATGACACAGGTAAATTTGACAATGAAACACACATGCTAAAAAAGTTTCTGAGAAATTTGGCAAGCTGAACCCAAACATCAATAGGTAAAATAACAGTCTTGATAACCTTAGTGATTTCAAACTTAAACCATGTGTTTATCTCCCTACCAAACCCCCAGCAAAATTTTTTATTAGCGAATTGAATTAAATATTTTTCACATTTATATGGAAGTCAAATGTAGATGGAATTAAAAGAGAAATTATGTTTCAGAACATCCACAAAGAAGTGTTAGCAATGATAGATATTAAAATATTTATATTAGCTCTAAAAAATAAGTTGGATTCGTAGACTTCTTATATCAAGAAGAAAATGTGTTCACTTGTTTGAATACGAAGTAGGCGAGATTAAAAACGTTCCCATATTGGGATATGATTATATAAGAAATTATCAAAGGACACAAAAAATAAGTTTTGGCGTTATGTTTTATCAGCTTTGGAAACTTTTAATAGAAAGAAATGTACCCCAAACAGGAGAAGATCTCATGACAACGAACTAAAGATGAACACACTAATAAGAGTAAACAAGAAATAAATTGAACGTAATATTATGTATATTAGTAATATGCTTACATACCAGGGAGGTTTTCTTGAATTTGAAAGCTTTCAAGCAAAGTACGGCATCATTACAAATTTTCTTGCCTTTCAAGGTTGTATTCAGACTACAAAGTCATTATGTAAGCAATTCTACCTAAATTTAAATACATGCAAGAATGCCAGATTTTTATTCTTCATAGTAATTAAGGTTGTAAAGTTTTTACTAATTACTTTTGCACTCGAGTGTTTCACCAACCTGTAAAAAGGAATGGCAAGAAAATATCAACTTTACTAGCGACTATTGGCCACATTTGTATTCCAAGGTGTTTAAAGTAACAAAAAACTCAAAATTGCACTGGTCTCAATAGCGTGTATACATAGAATTATATCGATTAATACATTTTTGCATATAATACATGCTTGTGATACTGATAAATGTACCTTTTGTAATGGTTCACCTGAAACAATAGTGCGTTTGTTTTGGGAATGCAATGTGGTTAATAGGTTATAGAGTGACGTTTCCCACTGGATTCGAGATGTATTAAACATAACAGTTACTCCAAGCACCACAATGGTTTTATCTGGAGATGTAGATGTTGAGCAATTGTACGAAAAATCTTTATATTTTATTCTTCTTATTATTACATATACACATACAAGATGAAAAGAGACATACCTACATTAAATGGTCTTAAAAGTTTCCTTAAAGAATATTATACATTAGAAAACTATATTGCAGTCAAATCGGATAGAAAAGAAAGTTTCGTAATAATCTGGGAACAGTGGGAACCATTACTTCTTTCTACACATAGTTGACTTTTGTATTATATTCTATATACGCAAATTTTCAGATGTGATATAAATTGTAACATAAATTTTCAATATATGATTACCACAGACAGAAATAACTCTCTCTCTCTCGTCCATCCTTTTTTTAATACTTTTTTTTACATCACAGAATTAGATGTAATATTAAGAATCTATGTTGGTGATTTGTAAGTGTAATAAATGTAAGTGAGAGGACTCTAATGTTGTAATAACTTAAGGTCAGATCTCATTTCCAGCTTGTACAGGAAATAATAAAATGTTTTGAAAAAAAAATCCAAAGAAAACTAAAGAAATACAGATTAACTAAACATTATCAAAATATTAAACAATTGTTATATCAAAGAAAGCACTTTAATAAATTCAACAATGCATATATGGATTTTCTGCATTAGTTCATCGATATTCAGCCTAATCCTCGTATGACCTCGCGACTGGTAAGGGAAATTATGCCTACATATGCAAAGTGCAACTTATTGAAAGCGTTGATAATCCTGAAATAATACGGAGTTGAAATACATTATATATATTTTTATTGTAGACATCCTTTCAAGGATTTTGTCTCGTGAGAGCCCTCCGTTCAGACCCAAGATAGACTGTGCAGACTGCCCAGAAGGTTTCCTTGCTCTTGCTGAGAAGTGCTGGGAAGATGATCCTTTTAATAGGCCAAACGCCTTCTTCATCGTCAGCCAGCTTAGAAAAATTCATGGGTAATATTTCATTATGTGGAAAATAATGTGCCTGAAATGAATAGTTTCGTGTTCTATACTCTCTTGAGTCGGTATATTATGTTGCATGCATCCAAAAAATTTATTGGGTGTATTGGGAAGCATAACCAAATATTAGGAAGTCAATTACCAAGTATCTATCGAATATTTCATTTTGAGACATAACCTTTACTTGCTATAGGACCGAAATCAGTGTAATCTCTCTAAAAAAAGGTAAATGGACTGAAGTAATGAAAATCATGGTCATTTTTAGTACGAATTAAATTATTTTATTTCGAACCCTGTATTAGACAAAAAAGTTAACTAGTTTAAATGGATGCACAAGCATACGTGATTTTTAATAAAGTAACTTATCTGATTTTTAGGTAGATACTGTAGGCAGGAAGATCATCTATCCCCTGTGCTATTGCTAGTGTGTGTTCAAATCTGACTCATTCTGATACAAATTATAAGGCTATTCAAGTTATAAAATTATTATATACACAGTTTAAACTTTCGCAATGTCAAGATAATGCCTCGAACTGTTTTCGTGGCTTTTACCTCCCCTTTCAGTAAACTATGTAATCTGTACACTGTTTGCAGTCTAAAATTGCACGTCGAAAACCTCAAGTAGTATAGATTGGATCTAAGGCAGGAGATTATGTAACGAGAAACATCTCGTCCCAGTTTCACTAAACATCTCAAACATTCTACCTGAAATCGGTATTTTTAAATCCTTTTTTTTCACACAAAACATTCAGCAGACACTTAGGTTTGAAAAAACAGTCAGATATCTTGAATTTTCCGTACTGGATTCTCGCCTTATCTCTAGGGAAATTTTGAGGGTGAAGATACAATTTCCTGCAAATGTAATGGATATCGAGGGTTGAACCTCACACCAAAAGTACATGAACTGAGAAAGTTGTGCATAAGACGGGAAAAGCGAAATTTAACTTTCAATTGGAAAAATAATCATTATTCAAACTATGGCTGTTTCAAAGATATCCATCTTTTCATAACAGTAGCTTTTTATTAATATCTCTTTGAAAAGCACTTAATGTATAAACGGTTATGGAATGATAAACGTATAATAAACAATAAGTTATCTTGTAAGATGTATTATAACATAACCCCTTTTGTCTCCCTATAAACGCATGAAGAGAAATATGTATTTATCTTACACTATCCATAACTTAAGCATACAGATCATGACTCTGTTTCCGGGGATGAAAATAATTCTGTTTCCAGGGATGAAAATAATTCGGTTAATTGGACCTTATACCCAGTTCCATATCAGAACTCCTAACCCCAGTAATTTCCCTTTTATTTGATATAAATCTTAAAAACTTTGGGAAATGGATTTTGTCATCCTACGATGTGACACATATATCTCGAAAAACAAAAACAGTGCAATTTAATGATTCGATATACTATTAAAGTTAAAGAAGCTATAAGACAAATGCCGAATCAATCGCCTAGTCCAATTAATGAATAACAACTTCTGATTGTTTAAGACCTTGGATGACGTCGATGAACGTTATGAATAGTTGCTCAGGTCAATGCTTGTTATAAGACCTACTCTTAATAAACACTGTAGATAGAGGTGTAAAGCTGACGGACTTGGACGCTGTGGAGTGATTGAAACGTCATCACAGTTGATCCGGACGCTTGCTTGCTATGTAGTACTGAATCTACTGAATGCAGTATGTAAATAGACCATTCTTTTGCTTAAATTTCGTGTTAGAATCAAAATAATTACTTATTTCAGTAGATAATTTACCCTTCTACACATCGGTCCGTATTTGATCTTTAGACAATCGAACCTCAACTAAAAAGCCAGGCCTGTTTGATATTTCTATTTTTAGAATGTAGTAAAGACTTACGTATTCGGTCTAGCCGATAAGCCAGTCAAAATGCAGTTTGCTTGCTGGTTTGTATTCACGTTATCGGTTAAACTGGTTGTTAACCATTTTTGACCGATTACAAAATGGTCTACTTTTAGTACTGATAAACAACAACATCAATTCAGCCAATTGAAATTTAGATCAGCTGCAGATTGGCGATTTGTACAACTAGCTGTTTCATTGGGTTATAGAAAAGGTCATGCAAAGGTCAATATCCAAAAAAGCTACCTTTTTATCATCGCTTGTATTCAAACGAACGCTGGTGTTATGGGCGTATAGATTAATTCCATCAGACGCGTCATTGTTTTAAATTGCCATATTAGCAATTTTCTGCAAAAGAATTTAAGCAAAAGCAAAGGTGAAGTATCCTTTACGCTGTCGTCAAAACATCAGATGAAAATAGTTCAACCTATCATATGAATTACATTTATTTGCAGAGAAAAATCTGAGAACCTAATGGACAGATTGCTTTAAAGGCTAGAGCGTCATACAAGTAATTTAGAACAGCTTATTCACGAGCGCACTCAGATGCTGGAGGTAGAAAAGAAAAAATCCGAAGAACTACTCTATCAAATTCTTCCCAGGTATGACATAAAGCAATTACTGTATACCTATTTATGTAACAATGATGAAAAGCACGAACTGTATACTCAGTTATGTCACGATATATATGGGTCTAAAAAAGTGTTCTCCAGATTGAGTTGCTGTATGGAGTTATCATTATTTACCCGTGTATTACACCCATCCAACTGCGCCGAGCGCATAACACCCAGATATGCCGTCTTATCATGTACTGGCAGATACGGGTCTGTGCTGTTCGCTTGAATTAGCAGATCACATGATAAATTATCAAAATCCGATTGGCTACATCAGGTATTTATTACAGAATAAAACACATTTCTTCTTTACTCAGGGATAATATACCTTGCTACGGTCATTACACCTGTTCCAGTGATCTGGAATGAGTTTAATCTACTATCAATGAATGGATAATTATCTCATCGTTCACTGTTAACAATGATATTATGATTTGTTTTGAGTTGGGGGTTTTTTTTTTTTTTTAGTGGGTTTTTTTTTTGGGGGGGGGGATGGCTATGTTGTTTATTGGGGTTTTTTTTCTTGGGGTGGGGGGTGGGGTAAATAACGCAGGAGTACACATGATTTTAACAGAAAATTATTTACTTCATACTTCTATTAACCGGAAACCTTCCCGCGTGATTTGCTTCGCTTTATTGGGAAGTAAAGGCAAACGAGTAAATTTACATGCAATGAACTTAAAGGATGCATCATAAAATACATAAATATATTGTATTTTTGTGCAAGATTAAAGCAGCTAAATGTCACAGGACAGGACTACGAGTGCATATGTCAGGGTGACCATACGTGCGAATTTGGAGTCGAGGTGTTACGGGACCATAACAACTATCAGTAAAGAAGCTCTTCAATTTTACCATTATGCATGGGACCTACCCTGTAATGAGATCTGAGTGATGAAAATGAGCTAGAGTTTTATTAATAGACTGAGAATTCTTATGGAGTACTTATTATATATGTAAATATCTCCGTTTTTAACATGTTGAACACTTTGGTCAATGTTTTTCAATTCATGGTTTGAGTTAATAGTGAGATTAGTTCTTGTGCAGGTGTATGCATTATAAGTGGCTCTCAGTGGCTATAATTGACATTAACACTGAGACAGAGCCACAGTTCTGGCTATGGCGAGTAACGATACATCTTGCGCAAAACGTAAACGCTGGAGAAGATAATTCTCCTGTTTGTCCCTCAAGTTCGCAACTAAGTCATAAGAGAAAACAATCTCCTCTGTTAGTTCTCTCATTCAGATACAGAATAAATGTAAGATATTCAACCTTAATGAATTTATGATCGCAGCAATGTCCTCAACTATTTTCTTGGACAGTGCTAAATCTGCTCTTATTGATCTGATGGTTAACTCCGTTGTGGCGAAACTACGCCCCCTTGTGGATGGTCTTGAATTATAAAATGTTAAACAGACCCTTATTGATCTAACAAGAGGAGGTTACGAAACAAAGGGGGTAACTGCAATTTATGTCGGTGGAGAGGTACCAAACTGTATACATTCATTCTGAGGACTCCAGTTTAAATAATT
This sequence comes from Margaritifera margaritifera, assembly GCA_029931535.1. Taxonomy (NCBI): domain Eukaryota; kingdom Metazoa; phylum Mollusca; class Bivalvia; order Unionida; family Margaritiferidae; genus Margaritifera; species Margaritifera margaritifera. The sequence goes on along the minus strand of JAQPZY010000446.1, from coordinate 68,047 downwards.
AGCCCTTTGCGTGTCGAAGAGTTGTCTTCGCGACTGCAAGAGTAACCGTTCTTGTGGTAAGTACATGCGCTTCCCGTATTGAGTCTACGAGAAGGTTTGAATTGGTTTTAGCAAAATTGGTTTCATTATTGTTCAATAAAGGGCCATTATTACTGTAATATTGTTGGTTGCTCAAACACTAATAAATAAGTTGGCAAATTTGGTAAACCTGTTACATTACATAAAAATTGCTGAAAAGTAAAATTTTGTGGCGAGAATGGATTATTGCAATCAGCCGGAAGAACTGGAAGACTTCGCAATACACATGAGTTTGTTCTGACCATCTTCCGGGGGTGCAATGGTCGAACATATCAACGTCAAATACCAAAAGTAAATTTTCGACAAAAATGTTAAACCAGTATTACCCCAAGGAGAGTGTGATATACAGCAAATTGTGTCAACAACCGAAAATTCTCAATCAACGTCGGAAGTTTCTCCCCACATCACTGCTGCTGTACCACTATGATCTCATCAGTCGTGTCAGATTTCTGACAGAATAATGCAGAGTCACAGGTAAATCAAACAAGCTAAGCTAAAAACGCTACAGAATCGCTAAGCTTAATTTTTTTTAATATAAATTGTGCAATTGAAAAAATAAAAAATTTGGTCAAATGATATAGATCTGTTGAGAAAATACTGTGATATAGAGTAGTTAATATGACCGAACTGAAAATAAAAGATGTATTTCTTTAATCCATTTTTGGTTTAATCTTACAATTATTCCAAAACTTAAATGTTCCAAAGGTATCCATTTTACAACTCACTTTTTCAAGTTTGTATCTAGGAAAATGAGTAAATCCTAAATGGTCTATGAATAAAGTAGAACATCTAAGTAGAGCAAGAATGATGAATAAAATCAAAGATAACCATTATTTAAAGAAAAATATTATATGAACCTTAGTCATAATGAAAATTGTAATGCAGATTCGTTGGAGCTGTTCAAAATCAGATACTATCCAACCTGGAATTTTTACAAATGTAAGACCTATACAATTAATGTCATGCACTTTACAGATTAATCGATAGAGTACCTAGTGGTATTTAGCTCATGTTTTAAATACAGTGGTTTCATTGCACAATGTATGACAGTAAAGTGTGTGTGTGTGTGCATATATATATATATATATATATATATATATATATATATATATATATATATATATATATATATATATATATATATTATCATACATGTAAAAAGAATTAAAACTAAATTCGAATTACATCTATGGTTGGCTATTCAAATTTTAGAGTGCATTCCCTGGTTACCATGTATGGAACATCTCACATCCACATGGCAACCTGAGTAAATATTTTCTGCAATTAGTGTCCATGAGCTTAGCAGCTTAATGGAAGTATAAAATAAACTTCATCTCTTTTCAGCTATTGCAGAGAAGACCCAACTTTTAATGTTGATGATGAAAATATATGCAAGGATCTACAGACAGATGTGTTTTCTGTTGACGCATCAATTCAGGCTCAAAGACCAGAAATAACAATAGAAGATTTACAAAACTATCCAGATAAAATCAAGTTTTATACAGACTTCCTGATTATGGAACATTTGCTACAACTTTTGTAATTCTAGTGCAGCATGCGCAGCTGCTGTTGCTATATCTTTTGTGTCAACTGTGCATATCTTGTTGACCAATTTATCAGTAGGAGTTGATTCGCTGAGAATTTTAAGGACATGAAAATTGGAAGCAATTATTCCTCCAATTCTTGCCTTCCGACACAATTCATTTGTTGTTTGTTTACGGTTTTCTGTATTGAGACTGCTGTGAATCAATTAATCTTCAGCAGTCTTGTGGCTAACGTTTGGCATTTTAATAACGTTACTTGTCCGTCCTAGCGATAAATTCTTTATGTCTGATACATTTCCAATATTTAAAGAGTGATTATTTAAATCCTGATCTTTGATGCATGGGCTATCTGCGACTTGCTTTTCTTTCAACAAATATACCTTTCTACTAACTCCTGCTTTGAACCCTATATGTTCTGCTGCGTAGCAAAGGTTGCAAATCAGTTTTCTTCAGGGACAAAAGGTCTTTGAAAGTAGTTTCGGGGGGTGATTATTGTCAATTTGATGCAAACGCGATTTGAATACCGGAAGTGTCGGATACTTACCCTCAGGTTGGAAAACTCTATCTGCGAAAGGACAACTCTTCATTACTCAAATCGTGAATAAGGCTTAGACAATTACCACGTTAGATGAGGGCGCTCTATGTCACCTTACCCAAAACGACTAATCAAGGCCTTCTTTGAATGATCAAACAGTCTGTGCGTAGTCAGGTTCACCTTAACAGCTAATCAGGACCCACATCGCGTGGTCAGCTGTGCATCTTATTGTCAGGCAGGAACAAGGATAACAACAGCAGTGCAAAGATTTCGAATTAGACAAGAAATTTTCAAGTTTTTCATTCTTCTTTGGTGAAGTATTTTCAAAACATATTATGGGAATACAAGGATAACGGTACTTTATACCTTCTGTATCGTTTTAATTGGCATATTAATTGCTCTCTTTGCAACCTTGAATTCCTATGTCGTCTTCCCTTGCTCGTCCCCCACCACCAGCTTGAATTTTGATAACATCAGTGAACATTTCTACATGCTATTAGTTTCTATCAACCTGTTTTTGAAAATTCGATTCTTCTAACATGGCAATAGCATCAGTTTTAATCAAGTGACATTCGTTTGTTTGCCGCCAACGGGATTATTGTGTTCGCAAGAACCAAATAAATTTGGGACTCGATCGCAGCCGCCTACAACTTTATACAAACAGTTGCTTCGTATGGGGGAACTGTTGCAACCTTCCTGAATGAACTTGCCTTTCTCTCTTTCCTCTGATATCTTAATTCTTGTTCTCTGGATCCAATAATCTTTGGCATCAAAACGCTACATATTGCTCAACGGGGAATTAATTCTCACTCATCTTTTCGTATTTGGCAATCAGAGTCAAACTTCAGACGTGACGTTGTCACGTCTGACTACGGACCCTTTATATGTTAAAGCTCAGTAACTTAATAATACCTTTTCTGAGCAGTCACTCCCAAATGTAAACGATATTTTCTTTTGGAAACACCGTGCACTTGCCACCAGTTTCCACACACTCTTTGTTTTCTACGACGGGGTTCGTGTGAACCATCTCGCGGAGAAAACTATATAGGCGCAATGTCTACGGCGCTGTTCTTTGCGTGGAACAACATCTGCGATCAAAGTAAGTTATCTAAGTTTTCGCCTTACTTAATTTAGGCACCCATTTCCGGCTTTTTGTTAATGTAAGAAATATACTAATCGAGGGACTTAACCCAAACTTGTTACTTGTATAGAACAGTTACAGTTACTTCCCCTTGCTTTATTCGGAAACTACCATTTTTCTTGCGAGTGAGATGTGCATGTGAGAATGTGCTACTTTAATAATTTATTCATATCCAGGGACATCATGTAAGTTAGAGTTTCCAGTTATAGAACTACGTTGTTGATACTATACCCTAGCCTTTTGTTTTATGATTCATTCATTTTTAGGAGCTTGCGTTCTCACATTATTCTAATCTTAGTAGTAGTATCTCGCTCGTACCGTTCACATTTATTCAAACACCAGAAAAGTCTACCTTACATAATCCATCAACGTAGATACAGGCGGGATGGGGCAAGTTTCCCTCATGTTGTGTTTCAGCTTCTTGAACAAATTTATAATACTTTATTGTCAATGCATTAAGTGATTTGTCTCTAGGGACGGACAGTTATGCCTTCCATTCATTATTTGTTATACTTTTTACCACCTTATACGTCAGAACAGTATGTCGCGCTTTAGACACCAAAATATGGGGTGGACAGTGAGCCTCCTATTTAAAGTTTTCAAGCATACTTTTGTTGCTTGCGAAGGCAGGACAACGAGCCGTCCATAGTTTGTCACTAAGGAATTTACAGTGGGCCCCCTCACACCCACCTTTAATACCTTTTTAGTGCACTATAGTTGCTTAATAAAGCATATACAATTTCCCACCCATATATCTCTCATACCACCTTGGTGGTTTTATCTTATATTTATCTAATCGTGGTATTATAACTTTTGCACAGCAAAACAAAATAATACTTGTTTTCAATGCCGTGCGTAGTTCTCACTTTTTGATAAAAAGACCTTTTTAAGTCTCAAGTTGTCCCTTCATCAAAGTGATTTCAATCAGGTCACATAAGCTTCAGTCATTCACTTACGTTAAATTTGCTCCTGTAGTGGAAAGATAAAAAGCAATACAAAACACGATGCCCACTTCTGTTTTATATATCTTTTTTTCACATATGGCTCAAACCTAAAGCTAATATATCTATAGATAAACATTCGAAATATATGTTTGCATTTAGCATCTGCATAATTTACAGCGTGTTGATATTATTCTTATATTCTATACATGTTTGCATTATTGTCCAATTCTATGCATTTTGATACACCACCTACAAGGTCTTGACATTTTAATCTTCATAACTCCTTTTACTTATGTTAACTTATACTTATTCATAGTATCCAGTTCTGTAGATGGCCTTAAATGTCAGCTGATAATACTGCAGTCCATGTTTGCTCTCCGATCTTTTGTATCTACAGATGCCAAAAGCAACCACCAGGTAACCGCGAGAGAAGACACCAGCAACTTGTAATTCCGCCATCCGAAATTCGGGGAATCTCCATCAGGCTAACTGTAGTTTCAAGAAATCGTAAAGCCAACCCTCAGCCTATCCATTCAACACCTAGAAATGCATCCCTACAATCTTCCACCGATGAGCTGGCTATCAAAGTTGCCGAACACCTGATACAAAGCAAAACATTCCAGAATCAACTAGTGGCCTCTCTCCCACAAGACGCATTCTTTAGACCTCCTCTAAACCACACAAAGTATCGTCCTGTATCGCCATCAGATGTCATGCATTGGGTTAGGTCTCCCTCCCATGATTTATCAGAATCTGAGACCGAAACTCTGTCTGAAGTCGACGACCAATTAGGGTAGGGTGTGAAGGTTTTGTGTTATGTTCTCCCTCGTTATTTGAATCAGAGCCTTCTCCTTTCAATCTACACTCTCAAATACCCACGCAAGGACCCGATATATTCAAATATGTAACCACTGTCATGCATCTTGCCAGTAAATTGGAAAACTGACAAGATTATGACATAAAATTTCGACAGATGCAAGAATGTAAAAATTACCCGGCTCAAGACCCCCCCCCCCCACTCTTCACCCCAAATCCCAAAGACACTCAGCCCTATCGGAAAAACAAATGTCCATTACTTTTATGCAGAGAGATCTTCAGAGATGGAAATTGTTGGGCTTTTCAGCGGCTCAGTGCTTGTCATATTGCTAAATGCAGTAAGATCCAGAAACGCTCCATCTGTGACGGGGCTCATGGTGGATGGCAATACACTTCAAATAGAAAACCCATCACCACTAATACCTCCCAGTCAATCCCCCCTCCCAACAGACAAAAGAGCTACACAGTAATTTGCACTTCCCGCCAACATTCAGTCTGGTAAACTACAACCTTTCCCTTAAGGCTGCAATAACACACGATCTATCGTTCTGTGCTTTACGTTTGATTTTCTTTTAAACGAGCTGGTCAAACCATTTCTCGGATTTCAAACATTCATCGGCATACTCTATCTAAACTTTAAATTGTTGACGCCAGACTTGAAAAAGAAGCTTAGCTGGATCGAATGAAAGGACCATACTCCAAATCACCCTTTCCTGATGTCATTGCCTCACTGATGGGAGTTGTTCCAAACAGGACTCATGAGAATATCGTCTCATACAAGATTTATCATTTCCTCGCAACTCTTTTGTCAACTTGGTCATACCTAGTGACAACTCAACTTCCCACCTTGAAACATTTGATGACAGAGAGGATGCTTTCAGAATTATTGCTACCCCCCCCCCCCCAAGACTATCATCTACCGCGTTTCACGCGGCGGGATCAATACTACGCAGATAAATACATGCTATGGGTTGTTCTAGCTCTGTTTGAATTTGTGAAATCTTCAATCAAGCCATTCAGTGGATTTTATGACATATATATAACTTCTCTGGAGTTTCTCGCATAGGTGATGATTTCATATTTGTGGAACCTGCAAAGTCTGATATGTGCCAACGGTCCTTGAATTCCCTCTTTGACTTATGTACTCGAGCTGGAATCCCAGTTTATTCCTCTAAAATAATCCTGCCTACTACTCGAAACTCTTAACGATCTCCTCTTCAAATCAGCCTCAAAACCAAAAAGAACGATATACATCACTCTCCGCGACCTTCAGTCCACTATTTGTCATTTGAATTTTGCCTGTAAAGTCATAATACCAAGCAATGCTTACTTGCGCATCCTTGTAGACTTAACTTGCAAAGTCTGCTACCATAATTTCAAGTTCAGCAAAGGTGCTAGAGCAGACCTGGCAGCAAGGCATGAGTTCATTGGTCACCTAAATGGCATCACTATCATCCTGGACCCGCAGTTCATATCTTCCAATACTCTTCATTTATATTATGATGCGGCTCAGTCAAAATGATTTGGGAGGATACATCTGTCACACTGGTTCTTTGATGAATGGCCTAAGCAATTTAAACATCGGCACATTAACACACTAGAGCTGTATCCAATAATTCTAACTGTTTCAATATGTGGTAAGATTTGTACAAATGTTTAACACTGATAACTTGGTTATCACACATAGCATCAATAAACAAACGCCACGTGATACTCAAATAATTGTCAGTCATACATATAATCCTTCCGTGTAGCCTAAAATGTAAAATACAATCTAAACATGTATTTGGCAAAGATAATATAATAGCCGGTAAATTATCCTGTTTTACAGATAACCGAAGCAAAGTCTTAGATCCAACACCTAAATCAAAGTCCTGTGAATATTCCGACCACCTGCCTCAACAAGCCCCCCCCCCTTACTATGATCCGACATCTCCTACAGGTGGCCTTGGCCCCTTCCACTCGCAAGACTTATCTACATCATTTACAAGTTTTCCATGAATTCTGTACTCACTTGTATCATTGGCGATATGCGCCATTCTGCATTGTATCTAATTTGTTCACTTTTCATATGTTTACAAACTAAAATGGTTTTCTAACTCCTAGACTCCTTTCTCCTTAGTAAAAAATTATGGCCGGGACACACACAAAGCCTTCTACCATAGACCAGAAATTGCCTATTTTACCATCCACTCTCACAAATTGGTACATGCAAGCTCACTTTTATGTGTGTGTCTACCTACTACAGGTGAATTTACAAAACAATCTCCCTTTATTGCTTTTCATGAATTCTTCCACATTGGTGAACTTTTGCCTTTCTATGCCCAAGCAGCCTCAAGCGTCAAATGAAATAGCAAATCGTTTTATTGCAGACATACAAAAGCAAATAATAAATCAACGTCCTTTTTGGTACAAAAACACATGGACCAGATCGGTTTGTTTTTTTGTTTTTTTTTTGTTTTTTTTTTTTTACTTTGCCACCAAAAATGCCAACTTTCCATACTTTGTGCCTTATTGAGAACTTGTGTGTGTGTGTGTGTGTTGGCCCTTACTCCGGGACTGGAGTGGTGTATATGTTGTATATTTATGGCACCTTACTTAATTATTGTTTTTCAACATAAAGCTCTACAAGGCTACAAGCAGACTGACCACAGTTTTCAATTTACATAGTCTTGTATATGTGTCTTCATACTTATTGCATGCACAAATACTTTAGCTAATTATGACAAACGTTTTTCATTGATATTATCTTTTTTATGTACCACTCACACAGCTCACCTCTGTACGCCTGAGTTCTATTATGGGCTCGACCAACGTGGGTATGTGAGAAAGCTTGCTAGTAGCTTCCCGTGGGTCACTGGTTCTTCCCGGGTCTTCCCGGGTTCTTCCTGCACCAAATATACTGGCCGATATGTATAACCTATCATTTCCTGAGAGAGAAAAAATGGCGTTAAACCCCACAAAACCAAACCATTCTTATGAACAGCAAGACAAAATTCCCTATTTTCATGGTTATGTTGTTCAAATTCTTGGTTGAGTAGTGATAACAGCCATTCATTGCTTTGTCAGTGGCTGTTGTCTAAAGTAGTTTGTCTACCTTTCACACAATATTGTCGAGTTCGCAGAGGATTAATCCTTATGTGCATAATGTAGAAATGATATGCTTTGAAATTATATGTAAACATGTCATACTTTAGTATGTTTTCTTTACCAAAATTAAATATTATCAGATCAGCTGTGAATTAATTATCGTGTATTATATATGGTGTTTTTCTTTTTGTACATTATCTTTGACCGTGTGTATCGTTCTGTGCTTGTATAAACTATACGATGTCTACGTGTATTTAATTTTATGATGCCCGTTTTACATATTCCTATAATATATAGTTGTAGCAAACGTTTCTTGTATTTTATCTTTTATCATTTTCATTATTCTTCTCCTTTTTTCTGCTAGTATTCCTTGGGTTATTTATATTTGCTAGTGACGCACTGATGCGAATATTTTGTGTTTTATACTTTCTTGTGTGGACATTGACTAAGTTGGTATAACTTGGGTCCAACGCTTGCAATTTGTGTGTGTGTGTGTGTGTGTGTGTGTGTGTGTGTGCACTTACATAAAAAGTTCGGTTTTTCCGCGAAAAGAGCTTGCACTTGCCGCGGACTTGACAGTTTTTGCAGATTTGTCTCGTCATTTTTAAATTTGTGTAATTTCTTTCTTTAAAATGATGAATTTTATCTGAGCTATCTGACAACAAATACGAAAATTAAGATTGTGTTGCTTCGGTGTGAATTACATGTATATTGTGGTAATCAAGTACATGTAGTTAATACCAGGTTTCGTGTAATGTTAGGTGTATCAGAATTGCCTCGCGCTTCTGTTACTGAACAATGGATTGTATGTGCAGCAAAGTTTACGCCGTTTTTTGACATGAAGTTTTTGTGCTCACCCTGATATGCCATTCAGAGGTTTCCGTAAACATTTACTAAGTAATTTGTCTTATATCTGAGAGACACTGACACAGATTGTACATATCATTAGTTTTAACACAATTTATGTTACCAAGGCTTTAGACGCATATATTGTGTAGATTTATAGTTTTATCATTGAGATGAGAGAGGTATATTTGTAAAGGATATCCTTATCTTGAACAAAGGCATGGTCTTGAATCAGTCCATAAATCATTTAACACTTATATCAAATATAAACAAAATCAATTAACACTTTATTAAAATGTACAAAAAAGTGTCTACAATGTTGATTTTCTTCCTATTTCATAAACCGATGCATATTTAAACATCTCTTTCTCTCAGACAGCTGCTACATGATTAAAGAGGTAGAGACTTATCAAGTACTTTTGTCTGCTGAAGAAGCTCAGATTTTTCTTTATCTCTCTCGCTCATCCTATATGCTTTTCACTGACACACTTCTCAAATCTTGGCTCATCAAGTTGACTTTATCTACGGCACAACCTTTGAAAACTTATATTCTATGTTGTTTTCACCTTTGAAAATTTTGAACCTGATCTCAAAGTTTTCAAATCCAACTTTCAATCAAAAAGACTATATCTACATCTTTTCTAGTACTTAAAATATTCCATGTGATCCTTCTGTAGACCTACTAATATCAATACCACCACTATATACCAAGGGAACGATACTCACGTCCGTTCAGTTTATTAGATAAAGAGCTGCTCATTAAATACGATTTCTAGTGCAAAGGAGAACGGTATATATTTTTGTTATGATTCTGATGACAGAACTATTTCGTACGAGTAAAATAATGAAATATAACTCATAACATCACAGAGAAAAAGTCATCACCATCACAGGGCATGCCATAACACTATACTATCTACCTCGCCCCAAATTGTGCAGTTAGACTCGATTTAAATTTGGATAAAATACCCAAATGATATAAATTACTGTTTATTTACCCTATCAAAAGCTTGGTCCACTCACCTTCATAATATTTATCTATTTCAGACCTGTGGCTGACCAGCTGCGAAAAGGCCTTCATGTTGTACCTGAAGCAATTGATTCTGTGACCATTTACTTCAGTGACATTGTTGAGTTCACAACACTTTCGTCTGAGAGTACACCATTTGAGGTATCGTAATATCATACAAAAATATCGTATCAATAAATAAGACTACATAGAAAAGGAAGAGAGGGGTCCATATTTATTGAAAAGTGGGCGGTGTAATTTGAGAGTAGAACATGATCTTTTGCGAACTCAAAGTGTTGTTTAAAACTTTTAGTACGAAACATAAGGTATTTTACGCATCATGACTGTGTATGATATTCTCCATAATGCCGTTTTGGGAGTGGTGGAATTTCCATGCATTATGATTTGAAATTACACTGCTCTTCTCCCTTCAGTATATATTACTTCTTCCTAAAGCGGCTATGAACGTATGAAAAATCTATATAATCGGTCGTATGAGTATTGGCACACACACACACACACACCACCACCATCACCACCACAACCACCACAGCAACAACAACAACAATAAAACAATTAGAGCGAAATTACAGGAACGGTTCCTATAATAAGTTTTCTTTACAATTAAATATTTAAAATTATGCCCTGGAAACGCTTTAAATGCAGGAGCTACATGACCAGGGTTTCCATCCCACAAACCCCTTGCCTACATGTTTACGCCCCCCCCCCCCCCTAACGATATGCCTGGCAAGCATACTCCTAAATACTTATCTTAAATGGCATTAACACATTAGAATTTTACATGTATAAACTAAAGAGAACAATATTACTTAAATCCTAAAAAATCTGCAATTAGTCACTGATTTTTGCTCTTTATTTAACTAGATAGATCACAGTGGCATTGGTGTAATTCTACTACTACTACTGCTACTGCTAATAATAATAATAATGACTTTTTATGAGGATAATACATTTGGCTCAGAATCAACCAATGTTACATGTAGTCCTCATATAACAGAGTATTAAAACTAAATGCAACGTATATGTACAAATAAAACTCTTACTACAGTGTCTGACACATTCACGTGTAATCATAAAATATAAACACACACACACACACACACATATATATATATATATTTGCGCGCACACACACACACACACACACACACACACACACACACACACACACACATCTTCATGGCGACTAAACCTAAAAGCCGATCAGCAAGGAAACTAAATGAAAGCATCCGAGAGATATAAGACTATATGCAACATTCGAGATCACACACACACACTTGAGTAAAACATGCATAAGATAAACATGTAGATTTGGGAGATGGGAAAGTAATGGAGATATCAAAGTTAGATATCTCAGTTTGTTAAAGCTAATCAGAATATAGTGTTGGTTTTTGTTTAATGTCATTGGGAATGATACTGCACAACACTACTGCGGAATATATACAAAAGATCTTTTGTACAGAGTCGTTTTGAATTTAGGCCAGTGAAGATTAGAATTCGATATACACCGTAGATTGTGTGAATGTATATCGGAAGCTGGAGTTAGGAGATCACTGATATATTGTTGAGGTATGTTATGAGAAGATTTATATGTCAAAATAGCTTTAAAGCACTTTACTATATAATTAAAAAGTAACCATTGTAAATTAACCAATGAATGAGAGGATGGATAGTCTTTTTTGTAATAATTCTATTGGCTCTTTTTTTGGAGTTTAATTGTCTGATTTATGATTAGTAGCATTGCATTTCCTCCAAATTGTGCAACCATAATCAAGCAAAGGCAATATATATCCATTATAAAACATTTCTAGCGTTCTTGAGGATACTGCAGAACACGCGCTTTATTTGATTTTCCCACAATAAATGCCCATCATTAATCCCTCCTAAAAATTTTAAATTTTCTATGTTCTTTAATTTAGTCACCTTAACAAATATATTGATATCCTCAAATTTCTTTATTTTTTGCCTTGATCCAATTGTCATGCAGTTAGTTTTTTCTGTATTTAATTGCATTTGGTTGGTTTCACACCACAGTATAACAACTTTAAGTTCCTGTGTCTAAATGTTGTTCAAGGGAAGGGATTTCTGGCATGTAAGGTTGTTTCATCCAAAAACAAGATCAATTTCAGTGGCTTTCATATGAAGTGTAAATCATATATGAAAAGGAGAAAGAGCACTTTGGCATTAATGCCTTTCTCCGAAACCTGCTTATGAGTTATGTAGAAGATTATGTTTCTTTAAACAATCGGCGAAGATGAAATTCGATGTGTTTTTCAAAATTTTAGATAAAATTGGTGAAATTGATATAGGTCGATAATTGTTTGCAAACGATCTATAACCTTGTTTACAAACTAGGAACACTTTGGCTAATTTCAGATTATTTAGAAATATTCCCGGAGAAATATTTGTATTTATCAAGCTAACAATTCATGGGGCAGCAATTTAAGCTGATAGTTTGAGTATTTTGCGTGAGATTTTATCTAGTTCTGTTGCTTTGGTCCATCGGATTTCTGTAAAATATCAATAACATCTTGAGGATCTGGAATGATATATGAGATGGGACTTACGATTCTACAAAATCTGTAAGGAGTGAACAATCTTGTGATATGAAAGAATGTTCTCCAAGTATTCAAATCAATAATGTGAAAATGGTATTTAGATCGTTTGCAATATCTGATGGCTATCTACTAGTATGACTACCGGTTTTTAATTCTGAAGGGAAATCGTGAACTTGAATTAAAATACAAAAATGTTTCAATATTTTTCTGCAGTTGTTTTTATTCTCAATTAATCTAGAAAAATTATCCTTTTTAGCTCTAGCGATTAACTATTTTACTAAAATGTGTTCTTGTAACTTCTTCACGCTGTTTGTGATAGAAATCACGCAATTTCATGGCGTCCCTTATTTCGGAGTTAAACTAGTCAGGTTGCATTGTTCTCTTGACCCTTTTGCTTTTAATTGAAGCATGTCGATTTAGGACTTAAGAAATTGTGCAGTCCAATGTTGTACATCAGGGTCTGGATGTATAACAGGAGGTTGACAATTACTTGGAACATACTTGTATTTTAAATCGGTCAAAAAGGTACCTTGGAAACAGTCATATGATGATCGGTACTTTATACCGGTATGGTATACTGAATGGTTTCCAGAACTGTTTTCTTGTGGCACAGATACGATAGTGGTCGCTAACAGAATATGTTGGGACGAATGTGTCGAATGTAAATTCAGGGTGCGAAGAATAAATGTGATCGATTGAAGTCATCGACTTGTCAATGACTAGATTAGGGAACCGTAGCATTGGAGTGTGATTAGATACTTGTATAAAATCATTCCATTTGCATTGCCAGTCATTCATCAAATCAATACTGAGATCAGCCATTTAAATAAATTCTCAGCTTCTGAGCTAGAGTTAGAAGCAGTTGATAATTCATTTAAAATCTCTCAAACCAAGACGATAGCGAATTTGGAGGACGATAGAAAGAGCACTGAAGGATGGACTTAGACGATGTCTGTTTCAGTTTAATCCAAATCGTTTCCAACTCAGATGACTACATATCCTTTCTTTATATATATATATATATATATATATATATATATATATATATATATATATATATATATATATATATATAATACTGTCAGACATGAAAAGGCGTCCTTTCATTTTTAAAACTTTTTTCGAGTGGCACATTTTTGCAGGGGAGTTTCAAATTGACAAATAATGCTTATATTTTTAGAGGTAAAGTCTGCTTTCTGCTTATTGTTGACTACGCAGACTGCGTGGTTTGTGAGGGTTGTAAATAAATAACACCTTTTTTAAAATGGAATTATTATTACTTAAAAGTTATACTCACATGAGTGGTAATTGCACCCCATCAATATGATATCCTGGTTTGGGTGTGTAGTTATTGTACCCCATCGTTGTGATATCCTGGTTTGGGTGCGTGGTAATTGTACCCCATCGTTATGATATCTTGGTTTGGGTGTGTGGTAATTGTACCCCATCGATGTGATACCCTGCTTTTGGATGTGTGATAATCGTACCCCATCGTTGTGATATCCTGATTTGGGTGTGTGGTAATTGTACCCTATCGTTGCGATATCCGGGCTGGATCTGCTCGTTGTTCTGCCACTACTCCTTTCTTACTTATCGAAAACTGAATGCATATAAACCCTAAATATTTTGCTAAAATAAAGTTATAACTCGTGTGAAAGTAGTACCTGTGTCAGTGGTCAATGAGTCATCTCTCCGACGGCTCAAGAATTGATCCATTATTATTACCGCAACCATTATGTTGGTGGTTTTACATTTCAAATTAAGCCACGCTCAAATTATAGTCATATGCAGGCTATGTGAGGAAGCACGTATATGTCCATGATTTAATACACCTCTTTGCAAAAAGCTACTCTTCCATTTTGAAAAACAGTTTGCGTGCGGTACGAGCCAAGGGAAAACGCTCATATATCTAAATTATTACAGTTTACATTTACTTCGCATTGTTGGGCATAATAGTTTAACAACTTGGTTATAGTGCAAGGCAATGTCAGCATTCTTGCACAGAACCCTGGATGATAAACTTTGATAAAAAAAAAAAATGTGACGCTCCAAAAAAATTCCTTCTCTCAATCGATTGTAAACACGAAATTTTCAAACTAATAAAAAGTAAAGAAAAGAAAAAAAAAGCTACACTTCTCAATCATGGATGTTTCACCAGATTTAGAAAAATTTTGAGGTAAGAAAATTTATTCTGAGTGGCATCACTAGTTACCGAGGAATTGGAGTTTTGAAAATTGAGTAAATCTCCAAGGTTAATCATTAATTTTGACACAGAACTGTATTAATGCACTGTTAATTTATATGGCTGTGACAGATAACAGATGACTACTTGACTCATTGACGTGGATAAAAAAAAAGATAATTAAAATAAAGCTCTTAGGAACGCACCTATGCAGGAAAGTGAAAGCAATTTGTGAAGTAAAGTCTATTATTAGGCATTGCAAAGACTGCAGTAGGATCCACATTTTTGGGAAGGAATATTAATTAAGTACAGCTGAAGGAAACCTATATATATATATATATATATATATATATATATATATATATATATATATATATATATATATATATATATATGTCACTCTGGGTGTCTATGGGAATCAACATTACGCCGTAGGTTTTACATTAGCCGTCACTCTGGGTGTCTACATTAACATTGTGCGTCACTCTGGGTATGTACGGGAATTTACCATTATTGACACACTGAGTGTCTACGGGAAATGAACAATACATTATAGACTGTTTCCATATTGAATAATTTTTTGGTGTCTACGGGAAATTAACATTAGGCGACACTATGGGTGTATACAGGAAATTAAGACTGTTGGTCACTGGGTGTCTACGGGAAATTAACATTGTGGGCTACTCTGGGTCTCTACGGGAATTTGACACTGGGGGACACACTTGGTGTTTACGGAGAATCAACATTACGTTATAGTCCATTTCCATTTTTAAAATGTTCTAGGACTCTACGGGAAATGTACTGTTTACATTTTTAGATTCTATCCAACACATCTTTCTATCTTTCACCCGATCCAGGAGGTGTTGCACTCTGTCCAACAGACTCATAGTAGTGGTAAGGTTACTGACTTTACAGTGCTGGCTAGCCATTCTTCTTTTACATAGGATTGACGATGAATGGCAAGACTCTCAAATTCACCGCTGTATTCTTTAAGTATGGCTGTGAAGGAAAACATCTCTCCGATTCGGTACACAGACGTGAAGGAAAACATATGTAGATGTATTACATAATACAAGTCGAGAGAAATCGCGCAGTCCTAAACTATTCTTCTGATTTGTTACATAGGTTTAACATTGAGCAAGGTTAGGGAGTGTTTATGCACACACACTGTACCCACATACACACTACCACACTGAGGTAGAAATGGTTTTTAAGTTTTAGTTTTCTGTGTGCGGAAGACTAAGACATACGCAAACATACAAACAGATATTGGCAATGATTTGACCAATTTCTCTTTTCTAAGAGATGTGAATGGCCCTGAAAACAACGATATCCAGGACGATTAGGTTTTATCATAGACCTCACGACGCAACAAGGACGCCTCTTTTTAACAGCGAACCTAAAATCACTTGTCTCCTTTGCTTTTTTTATATTTTCATTTCCCCTCACAGGACTTCTTCCATGAGGTCTTGCGCCATCTTAATAAAAATGTGAAATCTTATTCTGGAATATTTGGAAAAGTATTCTCCTTTGACAACGAGTGACTCCTCAGAGACCAGAACCATCGAACTATGAATAACCAATTTTGTCTTTCCCAACGACACCTTATGGTGTTTCACAGCCAAATCACCTCCATCCATACAATTGGATCAGGAAGGTGTTACGGAATTATGTATTATTTCGTTTTTTAAATAATAGTATAGGTATATGATCTCTGCATAATAGTCTAACAGCTGTCGTCTTGCAGAAAGTACATATACGGTATTTCAATGTGATTGAGTACATTGGATTTGGGAAATATTGTCGCTTGTAACATTAGTATATCACGTTGTTTAGAGGGTGGGTTGAACTTTGACCTAGATTCTATGATTCATTTAAGAGTCAATACTTTATTGACTGGTAAAAACGTTAGTGCATAGGTATTTTAGTGGTGTCACGCATAACCTAGTTTCTGATTGGTTTGGAGAAGGTTGTTTTCTAGAAGGATTACGTTGGTTTTCCTTATTATGTTCTGCGCCGTCAGAAGCTATATATATATATATATATATATATATATATATATATATATATATATATGATGTATTGCTGTGTTTAGGCATTAGTTCATAGTTCGTTCAGCCTGAGAGGCCATAAAACGAGACTGGTTCATTTTGTGTGTGGATATTCTACTTCAGTGATATATATATATATATATATATATATATATATATATATATATATATATATATATATATATATATATATATATATATATATATATATATAAATACAGTACATTTCGGATTTAGTACTGTTTCTTAAACTTTAATAATTATACAGCTCCGTGAAATTATCGGAAACATTTCTAGCATTTCATATTCACAAGGACTATTTGTAATTTATAACCCTTGGACATAACTGATTCTTATTAGTACATATTTGGATTAACTTCCGGATCCGTGAACTTTAGAACAATTAAGGACTTTTAAGGATATTCTATACTGTAAGTTATTTTTAATTCTTTCACTTTGATTGTTTGTTGAAATATGTTAATATTTTAGGAAATTAAATATTTGTATTTTAAATCTTGAAAGCTTGTTTGAGTCTTTTCTTTTGTTACATTTACCCCTAGTCGTTACAAAGCTCATTGGAAAGTTGCTTTGGTGGAAATCATTCATCGTACTCAAGTCATCAATATCAACGAAAGCCATAACACTTTCGTCATCGATATTCTCAAGGATATTCTCAAGGAACAAGAACAGTTGGACAAAAATGATCCTGGCTGTTATGAATCCAAATGCCATCACTAACCAATCCTCAACTGAATTTATGGACCATATGAATTCATACAGGATCTTATTTTAGTGCTCAACATCTCGTTAAAACGATTTTAGCTATTTTCAACAACCAGTTTGGCAAAGCACTGGAGAAAACTCGCCGAAGTGTACGGATCGAATACCATGCCGTTTCTCGTCGTCTTAAAATGTGTTTTGCTGACGGCAAAAACACTGTCCATTTCGTTTTCTCCCGGTTTGTTTGCTATTATGTGTGGTTACACCTCTCTCGCTCATATGAAAGACATTCACAACAACGATCGATTTTAGAAATATTTTCGCTACCCTATCAATTAAACGAAGGACTAAATTTTATGTTTGTATATTCTGTTCCTTTGTTTCCTTCCTTTCAAAGTGGATTCTGCCATAGTTGCTTACGATGGAGGAGG
This sequence comes from Margaritifera margaritifera, assembly GCA_029931535.1. Lineage (NCBI taxonomy): Eukaryota > Metazoa > Mollusca > Bivalvia > Unionida > Margaritiferidae > Margaritifera > Margaritifera margaritifera. Next base: position 50,081 of record JAQPZY010000446.1, on the reverse strand, counting down.
AAACACGAGAATTTGTACATCCTCAATATCTTCCTGTCAGTAAATCGTATTTTGAAAGTGTCAATATTAATATAAAAGAAGATCTTGGACAAACTATTCTATTCTCCAAAGGAAAAGTCACCGTGAAACTACATTTTCGAAAATGAATATCCAGTGGATTGTAACAGATGTATCATGTGTACCAAGAAGTCGCTCGACAAGGAGGACATGGTTTAGGAGATTGGAGCTGTTAAAATCCGCTTTTCGTATGGTAGCACCCATCTTAAACCGATGGTGACTCGAGAATTACATGCTTTAAAAGATGCAGCTTTGACATAAGTAAAATAATTTCTCCAAAACGTACTAATCGAAAAACAAAGTCATAAACAAGCTTTCATGACAGCAAGAAAAATATGTTGCTTCAAACTGGAAAAGACCTAGAGCGCCCAGACAAACGTATAAATTGGCTTCACACTTCTGGCCAAGGCATTACTTCTTCCTCTACGCCACAGCAAGTACAACGCAGAAAGAAACGTCGAAAATCCTTCAGACCTCATTGACACGTAAAGAAAAAGAATAAGAAATGGAGAACAGGTTTTTTCTGGTTACTAATTGATTAAGGAAAATGATGCACCGAGGATCTTGCGAATGTTTTAAGTCCTAACTCAATATGTTTACCATGCCATCGACAATGATGACGATGCAAACATCCCAGTCGGTACAATTTCATCCCGTGTCGTCGTTGACCACTTCAGTGCATATCGAATTTGAAATCAAAGGACAAACCAAAGATTACATCTATCTGTTGTACCTGAAAGTCAACGTTCTCAAAACAGACAACACCAATCCAGGGGAAGATGCTAGAGTAGCCCCCGTCAACAATTTCATGTCTTCGTTGTTCATCGAAGTGGATTTGTACTTGAATAACGAACTAGTCAGCAGCAGCATAGACACTTACCCTTACCGAGCTTACCTGGAGGGAGCAACTTTGAGAAGGATATGTAGCTGCTGTGGTTAACGGCATGGTGGTAGCTTCTACCTCTTTTTATAGTCGGTGATTTGTGAAGCTGCAATCCAAGAATCGAAACTGGGTGGATATCCTTTCCAACGAACATTCACTTCTTGAAGTCGACGTTTCTCTACCTTATTTGTTTTTCTAACGAGAATGCTTTAGATATCGTACACGTCTTCTTCTTGCTTGGTCACTCGTTGTAACTCGGGCAAGTAAAATATACCTTTGAAAAATTCTCCGTTTATATCTTCCAATTTATATAAAGAAGGATCACGTCCACGCACTTGTCCAGTGACACGAAACAAATTTGTCGTCCTGTTTGGTTAATAACCTTTCTCAAAAGTGCGTTTTAGTTTTCCAATGCGAACTCAATCTCCGGTGTTTAACACTTCTTTCTTTTTCTGGTTTTTAACGTTCCAAACAATCGGTCAAACACCATTACTTCATTTTGAGGTGTCACTTCTTCTAGTGCACATCCGATGCTACGGTTGATTGTAAGCTTTGCTTAAACGTGGTAAAACGTCGATGTATTTGAGAGTATGTTGATGTGTACTATATTTCCACATACGTTGTTTCAAAATTCTTTTAAAACTTTCCACGACGCTAGCTTTTATTAGCATTTTCAGTGGTGACAAAATGAATATGTCTTTTTTCATCTTTTTTAAAAAAAAGTTTGGTTCAGAAATTAGGTGTAATTGTCTGTTTTCCATTGTAGAGGCTGTTGTCCACTTTGTTTTAAGAGCAGTTTTAAAGCTCGCACTAACTCTAAACCTGTTTTAGAAGTGATATGAACTACTCAATCTCATTTTGAAAACACGTCGATGACCCAAAACAAATATTTGTAACATCGACTGACGACGCTAAGTGAGAGACATATGCTAAATCTGCTTGCCGTTGATAATTGATGCCTGCAACTTTCGTTTGACTTCTGGAAAATCTTTCGTGGAAAGGGGTTTGTGTAATATGTACGTCGATTGTTCTTGTAAAATTGTTCTTGTCGTATATCTTGCAGAGGTAAACTTTGAGCTGGGTTTTAGCGGTACGATACATTTTTTGAATTCCTCTGTAGCCAACAATATGAACAAGCCTGTTGTAAATTCTGGCTAAAAGTGTATCCAGGCTGTGGTTTGCTGTTTTCTTGCTGCTCCTCAGTAAATCACCCACTGTTCGATACTGCTCTTAAGTTGTTTGTGTGGTATTTTGTTTTTGGATTGCGACAATGCTTAACCTGTCCGACGAGCAATAGCAGTAGGAGTAGTTATCGGTTGTTTGGTTACTTTTGTCTTGATGTCTTTTTTCACTTCTGCCTTCATTTCATTCTTTTTTCCATCTCTTGAAAACGATGTCGACATCTTTTTTTAAAACCCAATCTTCGATTTCTTCTCGTCTGATAGTAGGTGAAGGCGCCATAAAGGAGGCTGTCTTACTAAGTGTTTGAACAGACGGAGTTTGAAACACTTCTCTTGTTTCTTTCTCTTCTTACTCAATCCCTGTGGTTGTGTCTGTCATTGCTTTGATTGACTTTTGTTTTTCTTTGGTTTTCATTACATTCTTGAAATTTCTCAGAGAAGGTTTAGCTATTTCGTCTAAAGCTTTCTGGAGAAACAGTTAAAGATGCTGCAATAATTGTCCGTACTGTTGCGGCGATTTTTCTGTTTCCAACACATCTGTTGAATCCATCAACGATTGTAATTCTTGTTGTAAGTGTGACATCTCGGTGAGATTAGGATTAGTAGGTAAATTGGGTGTAAGTTGTTTGTACCAATGATGGAGTTCCATCCGTCGTTTGTAAGGAACTAATGTTAATTTGCGTCCATCTATAAGATCCAAGGGTACAAGTGTGATGTTATTCCAGAAAAGTGTGTCACCTTATCTTCTTCTTCCTTATCTCATCACTTCTCCTAACAAAGAAGCAGCCACTTTTAACAACCGTCCTATCAGCATGGGTAGAAAGAAATTATCCTCGTTGTACGAGCATTTTTTCTTTTGACTAATGGGTATTTTATTTTTCACATTTGGCGAAGACGTTGACGATGTTTTATTTTTCACCATTTGGCGAAGAATGTGACTATCGTTGTTTCTATATCTTGATCGAAGGCATCGTTCCTTTCAAAACGTTTAAACAAGCATTCAACACAGGTTGCTTTCTTTTGGTACTTTTCGAATGATTTGTTTTGGTATCGGAGCTCTGGATTTGGTCAGAACCGACAAGACATCACAATGTTTGGCTAAATGAGGAGGGAGTCCTTTTTTCCTTTTCTGGATGAAAGTTTCTTTGGCCGTGGTCGATGATGATGGTGTGAACTTCGTGACATCTTTGTTTCAAGACGAAAAAACTGAAGAGAATCTCATCAAACACTTCTTCCTTTTTTACACTTGAATTCGTCTCCACTGTTTGTCGTCAATAAATCGTGCCAGTTCGTGTTTGGATAAATGCAGCACACTTTGTAACACACTTGATCTGTTTTGTACTTTTGTCTTAGGAGACGCCACCTTTTTCGCTGCAGCAGCAGCAGCTAGAGCAGTAGAAGAAGCCGTCATTGACGGAGAAGTAGAAGTTCCTTTAGAAATGGGTTTCCATTTTTTCATCAAATTGGGAAACACTGGTCTTAAATCAGGTTTTTGGCAGGCATCGTCATGAACGGAGAAGAAGAAGTGGTAGAAAAAACCGTCACAGAGTTAAGTTTTCGTGAGTACGTACGCGTTCTAGCGGCATTACCTTTCTTTCTTGCAGGACATTTTTTTATTTTCTTGGGACTTTTCTTGTGATTTTTTGTCTACTTCTTTTGTCAGAGTGTGAACTTGCTGCACCACCTCTCTTCTTTTTGATCTTTTGTTTTTTAGGTGATTTGGCTTTTTTAGTTTTGGCAGTAGGATCCCATTTTAAAAGTGAACGAATAATGACACCTCCTAAAGATTCACTTCCACCTGGTTTCAAATTGATTTGGTTTCTGGTTTCAGAATTGATTCTTGGATCAGCCAGTTGTGACAAAGCTACTTTATGCTATTTTACAATTAAAAGAAAAAAAAAAAAAACAAAGCAAAAACAAAAAAGCAAAAAAAAAAAAAAAAACGCTTTGTTTGATGTGGTATGTGAATAATGCCTTGAAGTAATTGACGTGCTGTTAAAGTAAACTATCTTAACACTTCTTTGAGACTAGCTTCTAACAAATGTGAACGAACTTTTATATTTTTTTCGCGACTGATGGCATACAGTGCAAAATCAATTTGGTAGGAGGATGAGATTGAACGGAAATAATGTTAAATGCTGTTAGACAGAAAAGAAGTGAATGATGTTTTTATATTTTTTTTTTTAGAAAGAGTACGGAAGTGAAGTGTAAACGACGGGACCTCCTTCTTGGCTCCAATCTTGAAACAAATTTGTACGAAATCTCAAATAACGTCATACGCATAATTTAGGAAAGGTGTTCCTAACTGTTTGGCTAACACTTGAACTTGAGATTTGTCTCTTGGACTTTTAAACAACACTACATAATATGAATTGAGACTGATGGTGCGATGCGCTTTACTTTGTTGAAATAAATTTTGAGTAATGTAAATAATACTGGCATTACGATGATGCTTTTTTCGTGTAAACCAAAGTTTAATTTATCTTTTTTTTCTCCTAAAATGTCGAATATGACAAGATGTGTTCGACTAAAGTCAGACACGATCCCATCATCTTCTCAAGGAATTCCTTCTACAAACTAAATGGATTCTCCTTGACTTTCTTGGAGTGACATGTAAACCGATTACCACTCTTTGTAACACCACACGATACTTTGTGGAGGATGATCGAACACTTGTGATTTGTGTTCGATCAAACATTTGACAAAATCGGTTTGGCCTGAACCAATTGGTCAGCAGTAAACATGTTAAAGTGATGGCGAAGGCACAGTGCCTCACAACTTTGACGATCTGACTTTTAGTCAATCACTTTGAGAACGGAGGATGCAGCCAGAACAACAATTGTGTTTAGAATTCTGAGACTCCATCAACGATACGAGACATTTTATACATTTTATACACGTGCAGTTTTTTTTCATGGTAGATTAACAACAACAAAGACATATTTACATTTGAAAAACGCTCAAAGTTCGTGTTCTTTAAAAAAAATGTAATTATTTTTTTGATCATTGGCACAATATCTTTGGCATAGTCAGTCTACAAAACTAAAACACGAATACATATAAGGCATAAAAGGCGTACATATATCAGGAACAAATTAAAATCACCAAAGCTATATATAAACAGGTAAGATTACAACATTCTCGATCTATCTATCTGCGTAATATTCAATCTATGAAAACGCTCTGGCGTTCTAGTCTCTGTAGAGTTAATCAGACTGAACCTCTCCGGGGATGTCATCTCATTCTTTTCTATCTTTACAATACTACTATTCTCGTGGGCTCGTAGTGTTTCTTCCTCTGTTTCTGGTTCTTCTCCCACTGTTCCTACAAAGTACGGTCTTTCAGTCGTAAATCTGTTGTTTCAACCAACCAGCTATACACACTTCTTGGTAAGTATGAAGAGTTGATCAAGAACGACGAATCTCTTCTACACACGGAGGTATACAACTCGTGCTCATTACTATTCACAAGACTTTTAACACAATGAGTTTTTCGTGCACAGATACAGTTTTGGTGGCCATGTCTTTGCTGCATGTACAGTTCATACATTATCCACAACGAATCTGCTGGTAAAGGAAATCCAAGAAAAGTAGTCAAAAACACACGCACACCATACGTAGTCCAAAATTCAATGAAATAATGTCGTTTTGTGGAAACAGTTCTTTTAACAGTATTTGGTAAACCACTATGTCTTGAACACAATCATTGACTTCCGTCCATGCAATTTGGTGTAACACTGATGACAGAAGTCGTGTCATCGAGTACTTTATATTAGTCATTCACAGGAGTGTCTTTTTTGAAGAAATATTCATTGTTTTTATAAATGGTATCTACTGGTAAAGACTGGAAAAGAAGTATTTCAGTCACTAACTCACAACACACCACGCATCTTTAAGAAGTTTTGTCTTGAGGTGATACTTCTTTTCAAAGATGTTGTAATCATGTAAGTCTCCGTTTTCTACAATTCTTTGTAGAATTCCAACCTTGTAGGCAGAAGTCTTGCATCGAAACGCTTCTTAGTTGTGGGTAGTTTGATCAATGTGTGACCATTTGAACACTTTCAAAGTAATCAAGCCTCTTATATCATTCAGATTCCAATGGTTAAAACGTCTATGTTGTAAAGGATGCAATTGTTCTTTGCGTTTCACTTGAATCTGTACAAAGTCTATGTAAATGCATTCTCGCAGCTCGAAAGGTAAAATACAAATTCTCTCTTCTAAAGTATCCATGAGGATAATAATCATGACCCACGAGGGAAGGTAATGACATCACAGAAACCATCTAGCATGTTTCATGAAGGCTGAATCTTCACACCACAACTGAAACGCTGTACTTGGTCTCCTCGTCTCAAGTAGATAAATCTAGTTATGGCTAAAGTTTAGGTGGTGAGTAATCCATCTAGGCAAAACCACAGGAAACGTGAATTCTTCTTTGATTTGTAAATCTCGATGAGCTAGTGGTATCCAGAGTGGTTTGCGAGTGCATGGATGATATGCATAGATAGGCTCACGAACAGCATCGCTTTTGCTTGTAAAGCAGAAAGGTCGGGGCTTCACGGCTTTCGAGAGTAGAGCGGCATTGCTGATATCACAAATTACGGCATCACTCTGTTCGCAACTAATAGCATCGCAATCGAGTTCATTGAACTTGGAGTCCGCAGTGAGTCCATCATTCGTTTGCTGAATCGAATTCATCTTTCTAGGTTGATGTTTCTGAGAGACAATCTGATATCATTTTTCCCAGGGTCGACTGACGATTTGGATGATTTTGCAAACGAATAATTTTGTGAGGATCCAACGTTTTCACGTGAAAGTCTTTATATTATCCTGAATTAAAAGGCCTCTTCTAAGACATGAGAGTTGACCACGTGACAAGAACGATAGTTCAATGTCAGTCCTTTCACGTTACATTGGTATGAAGTTGTCCATGTTGGTCTCGGTACTGGTAACCGTAATTGTTTGGTCCACCACTAGAAAAACTCAAAAATAGTGTCTTCAGGATGTTTCTTGGTCCAAACTCCTAAACGTTTGTCTTCGATGCGTGGGTGATAGCTTCCAAAGCAATTGATGTATATACAACTGTCGGTCTCAAAGTAAAGGATTCGATCTCCTAAAGGTTCCAAGACAGAATAAAATTTTAAACAGGCATTGGCTGTCACGTACGCTGCAATGATGGCATTTCCAAACTCGTCAAAGGGGGGGGGAGGGGGGCCTGCGACTTCTTCGTAATTGACCAATATTAAATCATCCTGTATAATGTCTACGTCTTTAATGAGTTTTCCTTTGTCGTCGACGAGTTTAAAGTATAAACTTGGATCTGCCAAGTATTCTGCCTTTGGCAATATTGGAACTTGAGCCAATTTTCCCCACAAACAATTCAGCATAACTTGTGCAAACAATCGTCTTCCTTCGTTCTTCTCCAAGTGTTCCAAAGTGATGCCTTCTAATAATAAGTACTGTTCTTTGAATGCCTCTTTGCTTTCTGGAGTCAGACAGCAAGAAGGATAGCAGTTAGCTTCTTGCTTCAGTTTTAGAAATTCGTTGATGTAGCCTGAAAAAAATCCTTCACGGGAGTCGTCGTCATCATCTTGTTGGTATTTTCTGTGGTAGAAAAACGCCAAAATTCGTCCGCTTTTAACAGTTGGTATCCACGATCGAGAACATGAAACCATTCGACACTCACCCACGTTCCTGTCAAGTATCGTTCTTGATCACCCTGGCGACAAGGTTGGTCTTGATTACATGTTACAGCACACGTATGGCATAAAAGAAACATCCGTTTTCCGTGGCAATAATGAGGTAAAACAGGATGGTACACGTTCCTCGGTGGCAACACGTTGTATTTGATCAAACCTTCGTATTATTGAATGTGTTTTACGTCGATGTGTTCTGTCAACATTTCATGATGACCGATATGGAATCGAGCATATTGCACACCCAAGGATACAAAGACATACATAGATGTATTTGATTTGCTCTCCTTGATATTCGTCCACGTCGTAAAACAAACGTGTCGCATTGGTTCGTCCTCCAAAACAACTGTCGCGTGTATTCAAAGGTTCGATGTCCACCACGTCGTACTCTTCGACGATGCGCCTAAATTTTCTAGATCTGTTTTTGAAATGCCAATCGTAATGGTGTTCCTACATTTCTGTCACTTGGTATCCTTGACTTTCAAAATGTTGGCGTCGCTGGTATGTTTGGTCGTACAACTCTTCCATGGTGAACTCTAACAAAGGATTTTTCAGGTCACTGTTAGAAATTCGGTGCGTTGTTCTGAATAATATTTCGAAAGAAATTGTCAGACGTATCCGGAGATGTTGTGATCCATGACTGTTGCATATCGATGACAGTTCCCGTAATGCTGGATTCCTCTTTCCTCCAAGTGTCGTCGGTGGGGTCTAATATCCAAAGTCAGCAAGAGTATGAGAGCCCCAAAAGATTTTTTCTCGTTCTCCTGGAATCACATTACAATTTGGACAGTGACAAAATAAAGGTTCTTGTAGACACTTGTCACAAGCACGATGAGCTACACAAAAATTATTGATGTGAATTCCAGTCTCTTGTGAACATTCAAAGTCAAAACAGATAAAATCCAAACCTTTCTTATTATTCTTGTTCTGGTCGTCATTTAATACTTCCCGGAGTTCATTCTCATATCTTTGAATGTGACGCTGATGATTAAAGTCCACAGCTTGGTCACAAAACGACATCTTTCTTTCCTGGACAAACGTGTGTTGTTTTTTGTTATTAGTTTGAACAAGATGTGCGCAAATGGAGCACACTCTCAATTATTCGCAAGCAATTTTCTGTTGTTGTTTGAATTGTTTCATGTGATGTTTTTCGTAACAAGTTGCACTGACAAAGGTGCGCTTGCAAGTAGAACGATGAATTCTTCCTTTTCCTTAAGGAATGCAAGGTTTGAAAGCTAAACACTAACGACATCTCTCTCCACAATGAATATGTTGGTCTCGATGGCTAAATCCTTGGTCACATTTCTTGCAAAAGTATTCGCATCTGAGAAATCCTGTGATACGTATAATAGCGTCGAAATGCTCTTGGTGATGAATGTATTTTCCATCTGTGAAATCTGGTCTTCGAAACACAAGAGCTCCACGAACGACTTGAGGATATACTTTCAACGTATAACGAGGTGCCAATACATCTAATATACCTGGTTGCTGTAAAAGGAGTTCTGCTTCTCTCCGTTGTTGGGGTCTCTCCGATCGTCTTAATCCTCCATCATAATCGTTTTCATTCCACTGTATTATTCTTCTCGGCATACGTTCGACCGACTACGATGGCATGGGCTAAACACATTTGATCTTGGTCATTGTTAATTTGGACGATACTTATTTTGTTACTGCAAAGTTCATCCACCAATAAAACTTTGCGCCGTCCACTATCTATTGGTGGTGAAACGTGGGTCATGTGAAGAGTGGCTTTTCTATCGGTTATGTCAAAGTCATCGTTTGACTTTTTAAAATGTTGAATTTTGTCAATAATTTTGGATGGTGTTAATTCTGTCGGCGTACTAAACTGGACCCAAACAGGACACTTCAAACTGTCGTGATTGATGGATAGTCGCAAACCATCGTCATCTTTAGCTTGGCAATGTCGTTTGAATGTCGCTAACAATGATTCCCATAAATTTGTAATGAAACCCGCTGCTTTCTCTGGTGGAAATTGAGACTTGAAATCTTAAAATTTCACTGTGTATGTGTAAGCCGTCGTTCGAAAGTTTCTGGAAGTTACTTTTTGGGTCTCTCGAATGTGAAAATAATCTTCAGGAGCTACCGAACGACTTTCTTTCTTGGCTGATCTTGATTTTCTTGGTCTTGTAGTGGAGGAGTTGACTCAGGCTAGCTCATATCATCTTAAAAATCACTCGCATGAACATACTGCTAAAACTTCACTTAGCGTATAAGGTGACACCGAAAGTCGTCGTGGTCTCTTTGCTTCGTCTGGTTTCTCCTCAGCAAAGTGTGATCGTTTCATCTAAATTCTCAATTTGATTTGACTAGGGTACACACTCTTTCTCTGTAAAAAAGAGACCCCTCATCCTTAGAGAATATACTCATTCAGTTTTCAATCTGTGAAGATGGAAGAGTCTCAACAGATCGCACTTCTCGTCAGAGATTTACAGAGAGTCAGTCGAAAGTATACTTCCAATAAAACTTCGGACTACTCCACTCGAGATAAAAGTCAAGATACCTGCTATGTCCGTCAAGAGAAAGGACATTGGGTTCCAGAATGTCCACAACGAAAAGGAACCACAAAGACAGGGAACAAGATAAAAAAGTAAAGATACCTGTTGTCAATGGCAAAAAATTGCATTGGTCTTCAGAGTGTCCCAACAAAAAGAGAATAAGGAGAAAGAGCGTTATTCAGAAGCAGCAGATTAAAAAAAAGAAGAAGAAAAAAAAAGAAGAACATACACGCGTAAAGAAATTCATGAAGGCAGGATGAGTAGAAGAAACTAAAGTAGAAGAGGTACCCATGCCAGTAAAGAAATTCATAAGAGAAAGACTGAAAGAAAGAAGAAAATGAACTTTTGTGGTGTGTTATGAAATTCCCCTAGTGCGTGCTTCGCACGCACTAGTGGTACATAGTCGTACATGCCACGACTTTAATTCAAATATCAATCAATCAGTCGGACCCTCCATCGTTGACTCATCAACAAAGAAGAAGAATGAGTAGTAATAGGGCAGAAAAACTTAGCCAAGTCTTAGTTCACCTAGAGCATGTTCATCGCCTCCTCGATGACCTCGAGGAGCTAGATCCAGACAGGAAAATATTCCTGAGGAAGATAATAAACTTAAAATTTTCCAATCAACTGATCGTGGCATCTTTGAAGGAAGAAGTGATAGAGGACAGAAAAAATTGGGAGAAAGAAAAGAAGTTAAAGATACGTCTCAACTGTGCTGTCAAACCAATGGTGAGGACGCAGCAGCAGCGACAGCAAACACAGCAGCAGTAGTAACAACAGCAGCGACAGCAACCACAGCAGCATCAGCAGCAGCGTCAGCAACCACAGCAGCAGTAGTAACAACAGCAGCGACAGCAACCACAGCAGCAGTAGTAACAACAGCAGCGACAGCAAACACAGCAGACAATATTCACGGTCCCTGCAACAGAGAATTGGGACGGCGAAGCCACTCAACCCCCGTCCTCTTTTCCCATCTCCATCAATCCCTGGGGTAGAGATCGATGGAGTGGGAGATGTGCTGCCTGTGGGGCCAGACCGGGGAGGTGTCCACATCTCTAGGTGAACAAAAACAAAAACCAAACGGAACTTTTCAGAGCCACAACAATTACCAAGAAAAAAAAATCTTATTTGCCTACAAAATTTGTGTTTGTATGTTGGGTGTGTGTTTGTGTCTGTCTTTTTAAAAAACAAAAAATCCCTTTCCCTCATGTGTTTGTATGGAGTTTGTTTGTGTAGAGTGTGTATACAAACACTCCCTTGCCCTTCCTATCTTAAAAATACTTTCCTTTAAGTCCGCGCACTTGGTGTGTTTTGTGTGTAAGAGCTTTATTTTTATTTTTTGGGGATGATTTCCTTCACGTCCGTACTTCCAGCATATAAAGCGACGCATTCACCATTTGCGCCATTCGTAGTCAACTGAAAAGAAGACAAGAATGACAACAGTGGAGAATTTGCATGAAGCCTAGGCTTGGATGCTGGGAGTGGAGTATCTGCTTGAAAAGATACAGTGTTATTGGCTTTATCCAGTCACCCTACACTATGTGACAAGGCAAGTGTCAGCCCTTACAAGAGCCAAAGGTCTTGTCCATGACGTCATGGAGGAGGAAGCGATGAAGATGAAGGTGTCCTCGGTAGTTGCACCCTGTCAAGTGGGAAAGTTAAAGAAAGCCTTGGGTTTGATGGAAGAGGTGGAGTACTTCCTAGATAGGGTGCATGAAGACTTTTGGTTTTATCAACCCCTCAGTAGTGTGAGGAGGGAAGAGGCTGCCCTGCTCACAGCCAAGGGTGTTGTTAGAGAAGTCATTGAGAAGGAGGTGGTGAAGATCAAGAAGGTTTGGGCTCAGGAAAGAATGGTGAATAAGCAGGAGAAGAGAGAAAGGGACTTCCACCGCTCATTGGATCAAGGTCCAGGAGAAATTCAGGAGATTGGGTCAACCGGACTGAATCCCTGATCCGCCTAAGAAGAAGACGAACATCCTAGGCTTCCTGAAGAAATGGTGGTCAGGGAGGTCAAAGTTAAAACAAACGGCCCTTTTCAGGGCCACCCACATCTTTTAGAAAAGAAACAATCAAAAACATTGCCAATGGTGTTTCTATGTTTCTATGTTTGTGTGTTTGTTGGGTGTATGTGTCTATTCTGTCCGCATACAATACTTCTGCCCCATAAACACTTTTACCCCATAAACACTTCTACCACATAAATACTTTCTTCCCCATAAACACTTCTGCCCTATAAACACGTCTGCCCTACAAACATTTCGGCTATATAAACACTTCTGCCCCCAAATGCCCCCCCCCCCCCATGTTAACCTACGGGCTAATATTAATTCCCCAGTACTCCCCCTCCCCCAGTACTAATCCTGAATATTTTGGTGGAGGAAGAACCCGGGAAGAACCATCGACTCACGGGAAGCTAATTGCAAGCTTTCTCACATACCCACGTTCGCCGAGTCGGGACTTAAACCCACGCGACAGTAGTGAGATGTGAGTGATATGTAAAGGCTCGCGGCTTAGACCACTCGGCCACCAGCGCCCCTGGTCAGTCAAACGGTTTATTGGTTAGTAGGTGTCGTTGATGTTCAGTCAAACGGCGTGTAGATTAGTAACATGGTGAATCTTTTTCACATTGCATTTTCGTTAGAGTCCAAAGTTCATGTTAAATTCCCCTTGTTCCACAGCCTCCCACTCACCTATGGACATTTTAACATAGAATTCCCTTTGACTCCAGATTCCCACTAACAAGTTAATCCTATGAACATTTTTAACATTATCTTTTCCCTTGACCCCAGAGTACCATTTTGTATCTAAATTAAAAACATTTTATTTGGTGAAGGGAAAATGTCATGCTTATTTTATAATGTTAAAACCGAGTGACCCAGACTCATACTCACATATTAAACCCGGGACATTTTACATGGAATTCCCATTAACCCCAGATTCCCGTACTTTATATATCGCGACCGTAGTGTTAATTCCCACCGATGGGCCCATTTAACCCCAGGGTATACCAATATACTATTTATGAACAAGGGAGACATTACTGGTTTTCCAGTATTTTTAATCTATGTTTAATATTGTAAACATTCCATTGCATAATATAGACCTTTACCAGAAAATGAATCACACTAAAATGTTCTTTAAACAAATTTTGTATGACAAATATAAACAATGTTAACATTACAGGTATGATTCCAGCAATAAAAGTGGAAACTTTCATCGTGAAGCCAGTATTTTGAGGAATTTTTAACGCATAGGCTTATTGTTTATGACCTCCTAACCCTCGTCACTCATAATTTTTGTTGCAATTTATTTGTATATGTCTCTATATAGCAGATTAAAAAAATAATATTGTAAACCAAAATTACTTATATAATTTGGTTCTCGTTTTGTAGAAAAGTTGCCTTTTTAAATAATAGCGGTAGTAGACATTTCTGTTGCTCTTGTGTTCTTGGTATAGAAGCAGGGTTTTTTTTTTTTTTAAATAACAAGTTCTTAATATTGTAATAAATTTGGGTATGTTCCATTTGTATTTACGTCTCCATTTATAGGTTCGTTAGATTTTAGTGATTAGTTGTTTGATTATGGGAAGTCGGTGTTGGGAAATATTTCCCAGCCCGAGTAATTAGCCAATTTATAGGAACAGTTCTACGAAAGTTCCGTGCTACAGTAAATAGTCACGAGACCAGTTCCCGCCAAAAGTTACCAGCCTATGTATTTGATTCAATCGTACACAACGCAGGCGGACATCTTGGGAATTTCTTTTTTAGGGCTGTGGCAGGATTTTGTTACAAGTGAGTATCTTAAATGATTTATACATTGACTTGGAATTAGTATGCTGCCATTGAAGATACTGTCACGTTAGAAATTCGGTACAAATTTTTTGGTAATGCAACTTTTTCTTATATTTGAATGATTGCACGTGCATTCACTGTATGATTGTGTCACACCAAACACAACAACTCAATAACGAGCCCATTTCAAACTAAGTAGTATGAGCGTGTGTATCATGTCACTTTTTATTAGCTATTTGCATGCATTTCCAATCCATTGAAGAATCCCAGCTAACCCTTTCATACTGAAGCCCAATCAGACGTGTAGTTGTGTAGAACTGGATTTTTTTCTTAGTCGGTGGTATAGCAGCATGCAGTGATGTTGGTCAATCTGGCTTTACAGGACAATTTTTGCAAATATTTTTTCAAATTTTGTATACCATTTTAAAACATGCAATTTTCTTTAAGGATATATATTTTTTTAACTGAAAATTTTCTGACGTAAGAACTGCAGTTGAAAGTAAAATTATGCAAGCAAACAAACGTGCTTGACAATTTTTATAACTTACTTAAAATTTAATTTTCCTATCTGCAATATTCATTTGGTCTCACCGTATAGTTTAGTATTTTGACCCCCACCCCCAATTTTTAAGGTAGAAGGTATGAGCCTAATTAGCTTAAGCCTAGTGTTTATAAATTAACACAGAAGCTAAATCTGTAATATGGTTTACATTTATTTCGAGTTAGGCTTGAAAATGGGTTGACTTGTTTGGTGACTGCATGTCATAGTTGTTATCACGGTACCAATTGCGCAAGCCCAGGGGGTGGAGCTTAAGGTGTCGGAACATTGTATTCAGAAATAAACAACAAAACTAGCTGTGATTAGTGTATTATGTAAGAGTTGTAGTTTCTGTCTGGCTTTTTAAAAAAAGTTGAGTCTCTTAGCAACATGTGAGATTATGTTAATTTGCATTTTTTATGATTTTTTAAAAATGTGATACACATTACTGAAAATGTGTCTGTTGTGACTGGACAACTCTTACCCCTGTCTAGTTCCAGCAGAGTTATCTCTCTTAAATGCAATGGAGTACCTGGTTCTATCACTGTCAAATTGACAATCTAACATTGCTCTCTATGACAGTGTGCGACATGCATGCTAAAGTAGGAGAGAAGGTATATTTATTTCACCAAATGTTAACATTAAGGTCTATGGAAAAACAATTGGTACCGTGATACCTAAAGGGAATACCAGCATCGCAGTGTATTCATGGTAACATGACCATGTACGTGCCATTTATAAACTATCATAGTGTCATTTGGCAAAAACAATGGATATTGAGAAGTTTGGGTCAAATATTGACAGGCTTTTAACTAGAAGATGTATAAAATCTTCAGAAAATAACACATGTTTGCATCGGAGAAGGCACTTGATAAAGATGGCTATGGCAGATAGAGATTTGTATGGCCTGATGGTTTTATATCAGTGGAGTCAGCTCAGAGATTGTCATACATGCAACAAAATAAATTATGTAAACACAATGTGGATGATTTTTGGCCAGATATTAACATTTTTACCTGCATATCAGGATAAATCATGTATAAACAGTAAATATCTACTTCTTGAAATGCATGCCATAAAACAGGATAGAGAACACAATAGGGTTCAAAGAAGGTGCTTCATTTTTTGTAGATCACTTTGTATCATATAGGATATGCTGGCATGAGTAATTTTAGGTAACTTATTATAGATGTGGTCTTCCTTCCCACTTTCTTTTTATTGTCATGCAATAATTGTCCCTTTTTGTACACTTTCTTGTCTTGAAATTCTTCATGCAATATATAAAGATAAGTTCTGTTGCATTTCCTTTTGTAGAAGTAGCAGGAATATCATCAGACAAGAGCCATTTCTTTAAGTTAGCATTTCCCATTGACACTTGCATGTGCCCATTTATAATCCTTTATTGACTTTCGATTAATCATATTTATTTCTGTCCAACTGTTTCTTTTGGAATTTCCTCATATAAGGCCAAATTTTTCTGAGTGGTAACCACATAAGTCACATATTGCCCATTCCTTCCATTCAAGTCCACACTGTTCTTCAAACTTTGGGTCGCATCGCAAGAATCCAGAATAGCTTGGGATCATATTGGCATGTTTACACAAGGTTGCAATCCATATACCGGCATTCTAGAGAACATAAACTATTCGATATGAGGCAGCCTCCTCATCTCTGAGAACAAAATTAAATCACTTTCAAGGTCTCCACTACATACAGAAGCCTCAATTTTAGGTTCTACACTTTATCAATAATTTATTTTTGGATAATTTAGTTGCATGCATGTTAACACAGGTTTTCATGAACTAATTTATATTACATGGATAATATATTGGCGGAAATAAAAATACCACAACTTATGTATTTCATTCAGTTATCTCCCTTACACCATACATGACATTTGAAGAAATAAAAACTCACATTTTCAGTATGTGTTTATGAAAATATAGGAAAAATTTAGTGTGAAATATTATATTAACCCTCAATCTTTATGCAAGTGTAAGTACAACTGATTTAATAATTTCTTACAGCAAAATTTAAAAGGTTGAAAAACAGACACAGATTTTTTTTTTTTTTTTGCTTGTGCCTAATTTAAGCCAATTTTTTTTAATTGTACATGTATGTGTAGGACCAATATAAATTATATGCATCTATATGATTAAAATTATTTACCCTTTAATTTCAGATGAGAATGCACACTGCTTCACCTGAAGTTTTTGTGCATATGAGGGATGTAATAGTACTGATGCCTCAGGACTGTCCTTGGACCAATGTGGCATTGCCTTCATATATTTCGCTAAGGTAAGGCAATCAAACTTTTCCTTCTCATTTTTTTTTCTATGTTGTGGTTGTCTCTTTTGATTCCTTTATTATAAGCTACATGTCCCTTTTATATGTACACTTTCCTCCTGTTTAAAACTAAATTTGACTTGCTGTACTTATTGTTTCTCCTTGGCATCTTTCTGTATTTTATTCCCCAAATTTCACCCCAAATCAAAAATAAGTGCTTAGAAGCTGGGATCTGCTACATTTGGTGACAGATTGGCTTATTGCATGAGTTTTATTCACTACAAAAAGGAGGAAAGCTTTCTATTTGTGTTACAGAGATGATGGGTAGGCTGACCTTTGTGCAAGGACTAGGGGTTAGTGACCTCATGTATCTGCAGTTGGTGTAAAGTGTTGAAAGCTTATACTTTATAATAAGATTGATTCATGTCCACCTGTCTCTGGTGTCAAGTTCTTTGTCTACTAAACAAATATAAAGTCCTTTATTTTAGATGAATTCTCCATTTTGAAGTAGGAGTTTACATACTAATTAGTACATTGACCTTTGACCTAGTTATTACATAATATGACATAATGTGATTTATCCCATATCACACATGTAAAGTTCAATAAGTGATGATATGAATAAAACACAACTCATAGTTAAAACAATTCATTTTATTCCCAAAAAATAGTTTGGTAGTAGAGCACAAGTATGAAAACAGCAGTTGAAACAGCTCCATGACATTTCCAAAGACATCAATATAAAACATAGCTTGGTGCCTCATACAGTTGTTTTTGACAAGCGAGACTAAGTACACTTGTTACTTGTACAGTCCCGAGCTATATCACAGATTATTGAAAAAATTAAGGTTGGCTTTAGGTATCACGGTACCAATTGCGCAAGCCCAGGGGGTGGAGCTTAAGGTGTAGGAACATTGTATTCAGAAATAAACAACAAAACTAGCTGTGATTGGTGTATTATGTAAGAGTTGTAGTTTCTGTCTGGCTTTTTAAAAAAAGTTGAGTCTCTTAGCAACATGTGAGATTATGTTAATTTGCATTTTTTATGATTTTTTAAAAATGTGATACACATTACTGAAAATGTGTCTGTTGTGACTGGACAACTCTTACCCCTGTCTAGTTCCAGCAGAGTTATCTCTCTTAAATGCAATGGAGTACCTGGTTCTATCACTGTCAAATTGACAATCTAACATTGCTCTCTATGACAGTGTGCGACATGCATGCTAAAGTAGGAGAGAAGGTATATTTATTTCACCAAATGTTAACATTAAGGTCTATGGAAAAACAATTGGTACCGTGATACCAGTTAGACTAGCATTGGAGATCAAATGCGTAACTTGGGCTGCAAATGAACAGCCAACTTGGCTTACGCATTTATGTATGTCTGCTGCAGCGGTAAGTATCTCAAAATCGAGATGGTTAAGGGATGATGAGAAGTATGTTAATTTTTTATGATACCAGTGAACTTTAATCATACAGAAGGCGCATACTGATTCTTTGAGCCTCCTTTTTGCAGGAAAATATTCAAAATAGCTCTTTGCTGTCAAAAATGAATGTAGACAAGAGGGGTTGGTGGTAGTGTCGGTTTAGTGTAAAAGCCATCAGTTGAATACCTCAGTCAAAATCTTACAAACATGCTTTCCACAAAAATTATTGGCTAGTTTTTATTTGTATTTTCCATGTAAAATTATTCTCATTTTTCTGCAATATGTCATTGTCAGATGAAAATTCACCAAAACAACTGTATCCTGGACTCCCCTATTTAGACGCACTTAAGAACTTACTTTCACCTTTTCAGAAATATACTCCTTTCATAGTGATACCTCTCATTAGTATAGAAACATCAGTTATTTTAGCAAAGCATGCATTAAAAATGACAATGATATATTCCCTAATACTCTTCCTTGATTGCTTTCAACCAGACGACCCCTCGTTGGAAAGTTTGTGTATTACGTCACCCATTATGACGCACTTCACAGAAGTCTATTCTATTAGTGACACCATTGTACATATGGGCGGGAAAAAAACTATATTACAGAGGAACATCAATAGGACATAGAAAACTCAAGTTTATGGGAAAAATTACGGACAGAAATTTAACTTGGCATTCCTTAACTTTTCGTACATTTATCATCAATTTGGTTTTGGTACAGATTTTGTCTCGAAAGGAAAAAGAATCAAATTTGGAAAAATCATGATGGTATTAATGTAAAATTGTGTAGTTATAATTATAAAATAATTAGATTCAGCATGTGACCTTTTTTCCAATACTTAATTGGCATTGTGAACATGCAGCACCTCAATCTTTGAATGTACTGTTTTTGGAACATCTAAACTGTTTTGCAACCTTCACAACTTATTTATCCAGAATGCAAATAATCAAAGACAGAAGACATAAAATTACAGGAGAAGGTTTTATTTTCATTATTTATCATTCGTGCCATTATCAAACAAATCTTTAAAAAATAAATTGCTCAAAACAAGTTAAATATCAAGAATGTCTTAAAAGATTATTGAAAATTTACTGTTAAATTAAAATTGCTTAATTATCAGATAAAAAATCCTAATACTTTGATTTAAATAAGCAAAAATGTAAAGGATACTAATTTAATTATGAAATATATTGTAAAAGTATTTGTTTCTTGTAAATTTCCACAAATTATAATAACAAATAACCACCTATGAAAATCAGTTGTGACAGATCCACATGAAACTATAACATTGTACACCTTTCTAAACAGTGTTACTGATGCAGTTATTAGCTGCGAGTCACATTGACAACACATGTTGAGTAGCAGACTGGATGCCTATTATGGCGGCAAGTTGATTTGCCCCGTCAGAATAGTTAGTAAGGATTTTAATGAGGACTTGCTGGTTGAAAAAAAGAGAAATAGTGAAATGGCGTTTTTTTCATGGTATGTGTCTTTGTTTCATTTTGCAACCGATAAGGATTTTCTACAAATTTTTCTGTCTGTGTGACTCGATGTTGATCAGTGTACATTAATGTTGTGCTTGTGACATCATTGAAAGATGCGTTCTCTCGAAAACTGGGAGTTTATGACACTCCGTCAAAATAGGGTGTGGGACGATAGTGGGACCTTAAGAACTGATGCCATTTTAAAAATCTTGTCAAATCTTATTAGCTGTGCCAAAAATCATTTCCTTATTACCTCTGTGTCTTGAAACTGACACAGTAAGGTATTCCAAACACACACTCCCTATAGATTTGATATATAATACATCGTAATAGAAAAAGGGACCTAAGTCAACACTGTCAGAGTTAACACCTATCTCTTCTGATCCATTCTGGTAATGAACAAAACCTTATAACTTTAATACAAGGTGGTTTAATTGAAGTATTTCATTTCCTTATTCAGTTTATCAATATTTACAGTACATACCTTCTATATATTTCTTAATTTAATGATGATTGCTTTAATTGCATGCCTTTATATTCTTATCTACTCATGATATAATATTTCAATACATAGATTTCATCTTATTTACAGACATTTCAGTTATAATAGCCTATATATACACCACCAATCTAACACTTGCTGAAAAGCAGCAATTTCATGTTATTTTAAGCAATAAAACTCAAAAATCGGACACATGTACAATTTGGCTTGGACCAAAATCTTCAACAATGTATGGAATGATTCGTACACATTTCAGAGGGAAGCGAATAAAAATTAGAACACGTTGTCGGCTATTTTTCTTGCACCATCCTAATGTGTTCATCTAAAAAAATCTACATGTGTCCCATATTTGCCACAATAAAACTTCAATAGAGACTTCACATTTATCTTTGGAAACAACATCGGTTAATAATAAACGACAAATTTGTTGCAACACCCGCAAGTGCACAGGACATTATAGCTTTCCAAAGTGCACAGTGTAAGGTAATAATTACAAATTATTTGCAGTTTTTCTATTTTAAGTACTGTTCTGTTTATGTTGTTGTATTTAAACTATATTCATGTTCCTCTGCAATCTCTTGAAGTCTTTCAGAGAAAACAGAGTTCTTATAGATTGTTTGATTGTTTTTCTTCTTGTGAAGAAAGTATCTATTTCTTTTGTACTGAAAAGTCATTTGCCTCTAACTGTCATCTTTTGCCTTTGTATCAGTTTTGTTTAATTGCTGATAAAATGGATCATGAGATTTAACTTGAATTCCTATGTATTTTGCCAAATGAATGGTAGACTGACCAAATCTGAGTGAAAATGAATGAGTGGCTGAATTACACAAACCAGAAAAATTAATCACACATATGGGGTTGAAAAACTTCAAACAAATGTGATAGTTTTTTTAATTAATAATTAAATTTTCATCTGAGTCTTCTGATGACTGACTGCATTTTTAAAGTTCTGGGTTTCCTTTCCTTGTAGGCCATAAGGTGTATGGTAGCACACCTGCCGAAGTGATACTGCTGGCCTGGACAACATCACAGATTTCCTCGGGTGTCTGCCACACCAGTTGCTGTGGAGTTTTCACAGGAGTATCCACATCAACTTCATTGGAGCTTTGGTGAGTTGTGTTAAATGGATGTCCCTTTTTAAATTTTATTTTTCTCCTCTCCTGATTTTGTTTGCATGATTTTTTTGTGCTTTGGATTTGATTCTAGGCATGTTACAATCACTAGCAAAACAAACTTCTCTAAATAGCAGCTTCAGCAACAATATGAGCTGACCATTGTGAAAATGACCCAAATGTGACTTTCTTATTGTTCTTAAAACAATCATTTTCCATTAATATTGTCTAATCAGCAGTTGGGGTGAGTAAGGGTATAGAATTTCATTGTTTAAGTTTCCCTAATGATGGGGTTAAGTTTACTAACATTGGTCCATATATTTTGGTTACCTGAGGAGTTTCCTCCCTTATACTTTGCCTCAGATTTCTTCATTGTAGCATAGATTTGACCTTCTTCATGAAATCAGTGAGAGAGTGCTGGTCAGTTTATATATGCTGTGCATCGTTCATACTTTTTAAGCACTTAGCATGCACATTTTGCAGTTACTTTACAAGAGAAGCAGCTTGACTTCTTTTACATCTTTTATTCACTACATTTTGAGAGTTCAGAAGAGTTGTACTACTTGTGCTGTGATATATCACTGAGAGCACCAGACACTAACACTGCAGGGTTTATCACCTATGAAAAATGATGAAACTGACATGTAAGGACATTTTAGGTTTAAGTGGGGAAAGCAAAAGATGAAGTATGACGGTGTCTCATTGCTGTTGATGGATATGATGGGTTCTCTGTCATTGACAAATGCAATAAATCATGCCAAACAAACTGTTTTGAATTTTACCTATATTAATGTTGCATTTTATTCAGAATTGCCCAAAATTTTGAAACTGAGAAGCTTTTCCCCTAATCAGGCTGGTATGTGAATTCTTAAGGTCTCACTGTACAGTTTCTTATTTTGACCCCCCCCTAATTTTTAAGGTAGAAGGCATGAGCCTAATTAGCATAAGCCTAGTGTTTATAAATTCACACAGAAGCTAAATCTGTAATATGGTTACATTTACTTCGAGTTAGGCTTGAAAATGGGTTGACTTGTTTGGTGACTCCATGTCATAGATTGACTAGCATTGGAGATCAAATGCGTAACTTGGGCTGCAAATGAACAGCCAACTTGGCTTACGCATTTATGTATGTCTGCTACAGCGGTAAGTATCTCAAAATCAAGATGGTTAAGGGGTGATGAGAAGTATGTTAATTTTTTATGATACCAGTGAACTTTAATCATACAGAAGGCACATACTGATTCTTTGAGCCTCCTTGTTTTAGGAAAATATTCAAAATAGCTCTTTGCTGTCAAAAATGAATGTAGACAAGAGGGGTTGGTGGTAGTGTCGGTTTAGTATAAAAGTCATCAGTTGTACAAGGAATTAACCTGAATACCTCAGTCAAAATCTTACAAACATGCTTTCCACAAAAATTATTGGCTAGTTTTTATTTTTGTATCTTCCATGTAAAATTATTCTCATTTTTCTGCAATATGTCATTGTAGCATGAAAATTCACCAAAACAACTGTACAGTGAGACCTTTCACCTCCTATATGTAAGTGTATGAAATGTGTACCTCCGATAAGTTGTGCTTTTTTGTCGTTGTCAGTAAACCAGTCTCCAGACTGTAAACAAGGGAAAAACATGTAACCGCTGTTACGGTCTCGATACCGAATTAGGTCGCTCTTGCGGAAAACCACATTTCATTGTATGTGATTATATTATTTGTTTTATTTTAAAAGCATAATTGGTGTAGCATAATTCTTTATAGAATGCTGGCATAATGGAATGGGTTATCTCTGTGTCTGTCTGTCTCTCTATCACACACACATGAAGAAAACAATATGTATAGACATTTTAAGTTTTTATTCAGTATGAAAAGAACTGGCAATTTGTTTTTTCTTCTGGCAGCAGATAATAATAATGATAATGATGAAAATATTTCCCACTGTTCACAACAACACTTACAGTAATAACAACAGAGATAGGTATAACATACCTCTTGATAAGAAGCAAAGATTCAAAAGAATTGAATTTTATAAATTGATTTTTTCCCCTTTTTTGGGGGGTACAAAATACACTTTATTTAATTATACAAAAAATGCAGCGAAACAAACAAAAATAGTACTATTTGTACAAACTTTTAATAATATTTCATCATCATTTTCATAATCTTATATGAAAAAATGTAAACACATTAGTTTAAAGAGACTATTTTTAACTCTCTACACCCCACTTTTCTCTATTTTCACCAACTTCACCCTATTCTGGTTGAAGAGAGGTAATTTCGCCCTAATATTAGGGTCCAACTTGGACCATGACTAATTACAATTAAAGTAACTTAGTAGCAATCCCAGGCTTTTGCATGATTAAGGTGACTTCTGGTAAGATAAAGGTAAAATTATGGTTCAGATCTAGTGACACATGTTAAGATGTTAATAGGCTGAGGGTAAAGTTCGGGCAAAAGCCAGTTTTATACTAACTTTCAATTGGATATTTCAGAATAAAAATTATGTCAGATAGCGTATCATCTCTGTTTCATTATCAGCCAGATCGCATACATTCATTGGAAATATAGACATATTTCTTCTTCAAGTCACACTTTGCACGTGAAAAAAATATCTCTCTGGAAATCAAAGACTTCTCTGAAAGACGTATTCTTACAGGGCTGAGCAAATTATTTTTTTAACCACTAGTCCAGGACAAGTGGTTTCAGAAAATTAACTAGTCCCACCTTACTCTTTACTAGTCCCACCTTAATCTTCACTAGTCACACCTTACTTTTCACTGGTCCCAAAATGGTAATCACTTGCCGAGATTTGATGAGATGTATGTACTTGATCCATAGAAAAAACAAACAAAAAAATATACAACATAATTATTTCTTAAAAGAATTTATTTTTTCAAAAACATTTGTTGTTATACATTTGGCTTCTTCAGGTTCATGTATATATGTTTTAGCTCATGGATTTGAAAAAATGTCCAGGTATATGTCTGCCACCTGCACCAGCACTAAGCCAGCAGTTGATAGCTGTGTCTGTGTTGAAGTCCTCAATCTCTGGTCCATTTGCGGAAATGTTCATTAGCATTTGTAAACTCTTTTGGTTTAAGGAATTCCTTAAAGAAGTCTTGATTAAGTTCATTGAACTAAATCCTCGTTCACACTCAGCAGTGGATGGGCTTATAACAAACATGATTTCTAATAGTTTGCATGATTGACTGAGACTAGGTGGAGTATTCACTAAGAGTGTTCCAAGAATTTCAACAGGTGGATCCGGTGACTGCTTCCTTCCGAATCAATACATTCAAGCCAGGGATAACAATCAACCCAATGCGGCTGAAAATGTCTGTCTCTTAGTAGTGTCATATTTGACATTTTTTGCCATCACAGACTGTTGCTTATGTCTCTTGGAGAAATAGCTACCGCACACTCAGTATCAGTCTTACGTTTTATCCCTCCACTTTCAAACAAATTTTCCTTCTCCGAATCGCTGTTATTACCTTCCTTGCGAAAATAATTTGGCAAACTCATTTTATCCACAGAGTATCTATCTAGCTTGCTTGATCACATACTTCTAAAGTGATCATAACATACATTTTCTCTTTTAAATACGAACAGAGACAGCTCATTAATTAGTGTAATTGTTTCGCTTCAAACGCAATATCGCACGTGGAAGTTAATCATCTGTATAATCAATTAAAAATTAAAGAATCATTACTGTCATTTAATCAGTTCATAAAAGAAACCAACACTGATGTCGGTAAAGTACCTTTCATTAATTTAATTACACTGACTCACTGGATTAAAATCATAGTGAGCCGCTCGTGATAATCTGACTTGAGTAAACTCAATGCAACAAAGCCGCTTAAAACACTACTAATTGATCATACTGGCTTTCTTTTGTTTGACGTGTTTTGTTTTGCCGATAATTTGGTTGCTTAGCCCAATATGCAGTCAAGCAGTAACAGGATGTAAATGTATACACGAAGAGGGGTAGAATCAAGTATTCAGTATGCCCGGAGGGCATGATTGGCCAAATATAGGTAGATATAGTGTTTAACACAAGTCTATTCATTCCTGATTATTTAATGCTCTGCACCTTAACTGTCATCAAGAAACTTTTAGGCAACAATTATTGATCATTATGGACTTTTACAGTGATGATCAGGTACTAAACTGGGTCAAGATTAGAGCATGTCGGGTCTAATTGTCGCAATATAGGGTAGTACAATTTTTTCCGACATGCGTAGCTTTCATTGTGATGGTTTTTGAAGACTACACCTGGTATGCTTCGGAATGAATACGACTATAGTCACACCCTCCCATTTGTGTGTACCCTGCTACCGATTTTAAAAAGGAAAAGCATCAAAGATATGAAAAATGCACACAACTTCGTTGTTTCATTCATCAATTTCTAATTTCAAACCTGATTGTCGCAAGGACACGAAGTTAAAGCAATTATTTCTTGGGACACCTAAAACAATTTTTTTTCTTGTACTGATCGATCGGCGTATTTTATCGATCGTAACCTCATGTAAAATAAAACAGGACTTCGTGGTTAAGGGACTCTCATTATGAATTATTACATGGAAATATTATAAATTATTACAATTTGTTTGAAGAGTCAATAAATATATTGAATTTTCTCTACTTTCTTATTATTTCTATCAAATTAAAATATGTATAATTTAATCAGACAATGACAAGAACTGAGCATTAGCGGTATGTTATACCCATATAACAATAACTTCTCCCTTTTGTGCTCTAGTTTACTGTTGTCAGTTTATGCATTATTGCATTAAAATTGTCGAAAGTCACCTGTAAATTATTGGGGAGTTTTTTTCCTGAAAATGGAAATACCTAATTCATTACAATGTGATACCAGGAAGAGAACAATGAAAATGGTGTTTATTTCAACTCAAGCATTTATTGTACGCATGTTTACATCATGGCGTCACCACATGCACATTGAAGATTTTACTTGTGATGAATGAAGCACATACATTTGATTTGAATCATAGGCACCTCTGCACTAAACTTAAATAATATCTTTAAAATACGATAAAGAAGTTTAAGAAATAATGCTTTTAAAATAAAAACTCCGTGGTAGTTTGCTTTGATGTAAGCGACCTTAAATAAGTCCTGTTTACTCAGTTACGGTAATCGTGCTAATATTACGCAGTAGAAGCCAATCAGACATCAAAGTACCGGCATTGCTGCCAGACAAAATTCCTCTTTACCCAAGCCAATTTCAGGGTTTTAACAATTAACTGGCCTGGATTGCTGTCGGAAAACAAAAGACAAATCCGCCAATTATAAACAAAGGAGACGCCAAAACAACCAGCTTGCCAAAACCAAAAGTTAAAGGAATAATGCATGGAAATTATCATTTTGTGAAGCCGAAACACTAAACTAAAATGGATCAATGATGATCTTAATTGATCTATTCAGAATTTTAACATATATTATATATGACATGTTATTTGAATTTATGCTGGTTATGTGCTTTATAAAATTAAACACGCGTGCCTTTTCATATAGATTACATCACTTTGTAGGATCACTTATACCACTGAAAAACAGTAACTGTTGAGCGCATGAATCCAAATAAATGAAACAGCAATGAACGTGTAGCTGAAATGTAATCTAGAAGAATGCGATTTGGTAAAAATGATGAATAAAGCAAAATCTGCATCAAATATTTTTGGGAATAAACAAGGATATAAGTGACGCCAAGTACGATTTGCACTGTGTCAGTACTGTACACTCTAGTACAGGTCTTCCCTTAAATGTAAGCGGCCCGTGAATTATGAAGTCTTTATTTACCTTTATTTTAAATCATGTTGGAGAAATCTGAAAATAAGCACATGCAAAATAATATTATAAACAAGCATAGTAGTGTATAACAGTTTATTGACGAATGACGTGGTAATTGAACGAGCTGGTCACTGCTGTGTGACGTATGGCGATCTTCCCAATTTTGTCTTTACATTTTTTTGTCTACAAGTTTTGGGACACCGAAAATTTTATATATTTTACAGGCATATAAGTCTTGGGATAAGAAAAAAAAATTATTATTTTTTCGTGTCCCAAGACTTACCGTGATTACAGTAATCAAATTCTAAAAACGACGCCCATTGCTGAAGTAGTCGGTACTGAATGCATGGTGCTGGCTTTAAAAAAGTTGTAGCCAAAAAAATCGCAAATATCAATATTTTGTCACGAATTTTCAAAAAGTGTCACAAGCAAGGAGTAAGTATATTTCCATGTCTATTAATGTGGTAGGCAATGAAATTGAAAAAGATGGAGTATTTATTACTTTATTGACAGCAAACAATACAATACCACAATATTACAGAATAAATCATTGCATGACTGTTTTGTGTGCTTATTGTTTTGCATATTAAAATGTTGTTTCATAAAAATAATAAAATCGAATGTCACATGAGTATGCATCGTGCCCACTTGCTGAATGCAGTTTCAAAGTCGAAGTCTCCTTCACATTCGTACGTGCCGATTCTCATTAGGTTATCTCTCTTTGATGTACTTAACTTAAGACAAATTGGGTTGTTCCACTTAGTGTACTTTACCTATGCAAAATTAACCTAATGGGCTCTCCCTCAGCATTGCTCAAAGGATTTGACATGACACATCACCCAAGCTATTGTGAGTCAATTCAATAAATCTCTGAAAGGTGTCTGTTTATCGCTGACCGCCTTACCTTTTAATTGTCTTTAAACAGTTGTATAAACTAACCGACTTTTTATCATATTAAATGATACCCTGTATTCAGTTTATTACAGACTTAGTATTTGTAAATTTCTTGTGTCGGCTGAACAGTATGTACATGTTTCAATATAGTTTTCTAAAGTTTCTAAAGTCTACTGTTCAAGACTAGTTTTCTTTATATATTTTCTTCTTCTTTTTTTTTTGCCCACACTGACACATGGATAATCAGCACACGGAAAATCGCGAGTATGCCTCCTATGTGTATACAATTTATTGAAAATAGTTTACCTCTTATAGGGCAAGAAAGCCTTATACATGAATACATTTGCGTAAAATCAATTTATGTATGAGAATAAAGGGTAACCTTGCAAATATTCAATCGAGAAGGACCTAATCGTTTGAATGTACAAATTCTTTGAAGATTGTCCGAAAAGTATGAAACACATATCACAGAACATCAGTTTTAATTTTCTATCATATCTCTGCCATGGACGCCCACATTTCCAAAAAAAAAAAGGATTAGCGGTCGTTTGGTCGATTGTAGCTATAGTATGGGCCCATTCCATCCTGAATCGTGCACCACTGTATAAAACGTGCACATTCTAAATGCCATGTAAATATGAATTACATATTTTTTACACCTTTTTTTTTTACCAAATCAGTGATGAATACAAATAAAGATAGAAATGTAAAATCAAATAGTTAATACTTTTATTGTAAGGTGCACGGTTGTGATGTGGATCTGTACTGTATTACCGTACAAGATGCCAACTACTTTAATGACTATGACTATAATAAATGGATACAAAACAACATTAACAAAATTCTCTAAATCATATGTCATTCTCTAACTCATAAATATGTCAGATAATTAGATTATAGGTTTTTATCATTTTTATATCATATGTTAAACATTCCACAAAAAAATGCAGTATGAACATAAGTGTCTTCACCATCTAAATATATTTAATTCATATTTACATGGCATTTAGTATGCCAGCAGTTTGATTAACATTTAAAAAGAGCTTGTACATGTAATGTAGACATTATAATTATTATTATTATTATTGATCTTGTTCAAAATACAAATAATTCCTAAATATAAGTATAAATGTCTGATAAACATATAAATCATTATTATTAAAATTATTTATTTTACAATCTGATTAAATTTCTTAATTTTAAAATTGTGATACAAAATATCAGCATTATTATACAATATTATTTCTGTTTTTATTTGTATTCATTTTTGATCTGGGAAAAAAGTATTGTCATCTGAATATTTTAATTATTATTTGAATTATTACTTATTCTGCATGCATGTGTATATTTTCTTTTTTTTTTTGTTTTGGTCTTCTATAATAATAATAATAATAATAATGTATAAATTTCTTGCTATTTTAAATGTACTTAATTAAAATTTTTACAAAAATATTATAATGCTATTTTTATTCAGACTTCATTATTTTGGAATGTGTGGCATATAATTAAAAAAAATGATAAAGTCTATATTCTACTTACATTACATTTTTATGATTCAGATAATTTTGTTCACTGTAGTTTCGTAGCCTTTATTTGAATTTTACTGATTATAGCGGATGATATTGTGCACGTTTTATACAGTATAAATGTACCGACTTTTAGTTTTATCTGCGCGAGGATCCACATCGCAACCATGCACCGTACGACGTGTTTTAGGCAGTGCTTGTACTATAAATAGCATTTTCTTTAACATTGCACTCGCCGTTAACAACTTTATTTTTGCAAATTAAAAAAGTATTCGTAGACGGAACAAGGTTTGGTTTGAAATTTTTTAAGGTATAAAGAGATTAAATAATCCTCAGCTAGATAGTAACTGGCCAAGGTAAATACTTTCGAAGACCGAAGGTGGTGTACGATTCAGAATGGAACGGACCCATGCTAAAGTCCGGTAGCATGACTATTGGAGTGTATCACCGCATACAGTACTCAGGCCAGATGTCAGCATAAGCGGTCGATATGAACAAATGATTAGTTTATGTAACAATAAAGAGATTCCAGTGCATTGTATACCCAAGTTTGTGGCTTCCTTTCGTGGTGCCTTTGAATTCCTGCACTCCAAACCCAAGATTGTATATACAAGTTTTAACAGCCAAAAACATTGTCGCCAAAAAAATCACCAGATGGTATATTTTGTCGCCAATCAGGAAAAAAAATCGCAATTTGCAACATTGGCGATGCACAGCGCGATCCCTGGAATGCATTTATGACCTGTATGACTTTTACTATAGCATTAGTGTGCCAACATGTCTGCGACATGTGATCTCGGTAAATGTAAGAGAAAATTAATGAAGCTTGTGTTTCCCTTGTTCCCATTTTTATATGTAAAAATAAAGAAAATGTATACCGATAAATATTTGCTTATTAATTGGTAGTTTGCACTGGGGACTCCTTGTTTGCACTGGGGACTCTTTGTTAAGCATTATCGTCAGTAGTATTCTAAGGGTTCTCAATAGACGTGTACCCTCGGGTTTTGACACTTGGAATTTAAGTTTGACCACCCGTACAGAAAAATGTCACCAATTCACATGAGCTGCTCATGAGCTTCACATGAGAACCTTGTTAGAAACGTATGCAAATTGGGTAGATTTTGCAAGCTTATGTGTGCAGTTTGTTAGATCTTGTGAGCCATTGAAAAACTAACCAAATTTTCTCATGTGCAGATTTTGCTCACTTGAGAATTTGAATGTTCACATGAGAATGTATGACTTAGAAAACATTCTTTCCCCTTACATCTGACTATGTTTGAAAATAAGGTTGAGTTCTAATTTCTCATGTGAGTCATCACGTGAGAAATTTGGACTTCGATTCTGATCAGACACATTTTAGATTTGTTCTAAGTTGGTTTTTCTCATGTGAGTCCCATTCTTCCAGCATTCTATAAAGAATTATGCTTCAAGAATTTTACTTTCAAAAACCAAATCAAATAATAAAATAAAATCACATAAGATTAAATGTGGTTTTCCGCAACTGAGACCTAATCCAGTATCGAGACAATAACGCCGGTTATTTCCCAATGTTGTAACCATATTGAAGTAACTTCTCATGTGTTTGCTCTTCCTGTAGTTTACCATTGTCAGTTTATGCATTATTGCAGTAAAATTGTCAAAAGTCACAAGTAATTACATTTTCTGACTTGAAAATGTAAAGACCTGTTTCATTAAAATGTGGTACCAGTATTACAACAGCGAAAATAGTTTTGGTTAATCACTCGCATTTATAGTGACCTTGTTGACATCATGGCCTCACTGCATGTACATGTACGTTGAAGACTTCAACTTGCGCTGAATGAAGTACATCTCTTGGTTTCGAATCATAGGCACCACGACACTAAACTTCAGTAATGTCTCAAAAATACTCAGGGAATTTTGTCCAAATGCCGGTACCCCTTTGTTCTACAACATTACTCCTTTTATGGCTTTTTACTACATAACATTAGCATGATTACCATAAATATGTACTTATTTAAAGGTTGCTGACATCAAAGCAAACTACCACTGCATTATTATTGCAATTATTTTCAAAGCATTAATTCTGACACTTCGTTATAGTATTTTTGAGACATTACTGAAATGTTCTCCTGTGTTCTGAGAACACTGTATTCTACAGTTCTTCAATTTTCTTGATCTGTACCAGCCTGTATGGACTTTTCACCAGACCTGACATAAAAATTATGAATGTATTACCCTTTTTGGAACATAGAATCTTACATTTATCGTATTTTATGTTGCCAGGTGCTTTTTAAATGCATTCATTTCTCATTAACAACTCTGTGTCAAGGTATTAGTTTCCTTGGATAGGTTAGCTCCCCTAGTCCATTTTTTTAGAATGAACTAACAGATCTCATAGTAACAAAATCTGAACTTTAACACTCTATTGGTATTTTTGTTTTATTATATTACAGTTAGGAATCATGCAAAGAGATCTGCCTCTCAGAATATATTGTATTTGTACACATATTTTGTCTGATACATTGTTTACAATTATATTTTACCTGTTAATCATTGTTTTCTTTTTTCTTTACATGACTTTCCCCCATGAATTATGCAATGAAAAATAGGAAACCAAATTGATTGATAATGTTTATTTTAATATTGAATGATGATGAATTTCTATTTACCTCTTTTGTTCGGTGGCATGCAGATCAGCCTCTAAATCTTTGGTTTGAGTTGGCCATAGGAACTTGTACTGCATTGAAACTTCCTGTTTCTCAATATCAAAGTGTGAACTTGGTCTTTTTGTGACAATATTGTACTTTTCCTCCGAAAGTCTTTTTTTTTATATAGTTTTTGTGATGTCAGTATCTACAGTTTTCTCACTTGTTACACCCTTGGTATGAGGAATATTTCCTGGTCTGATGTGAAACTAAATTCTCGCATTAAGACAACCTTTGATTTTCCTCTGTACTTTTGACATTTTTGACATGGTAAAATAACTAGTTTATGTTTTGAGTTTCAAAGTGTGAATTCAGTACCTGCTTAGCACTGTTAGAACTACATTCAGCACTGTTTATATTGTTTCTTCACATCAATGGAAGCTAGTATCAGTTTACAGTCTGCCCAGACTTGCATTTTGCCTCAGATTCCAAACCTCTACATTTATCAATTTTTCATGTGACAAGTGATGAAAAATAAAATAAACCTGTTGGGTGTCATAAATGCTTCTTAATATATGATTCAAGAAAACATTATCTCCAGTTAAGGAAATTTTAGGCAACCAAAATATGATCTTTATACCAGAAATTGATGAAAATAGGGGGTTGTGTAATTTGACACCTCTTATTACATAATGTTTATAAGTGGATATTTCATGCATGCATATCTGAATGGCAGACACAGGAAATAAGGAAAAACATGAGACAAACTATTACAATCACTGCATTAAGTTATCTACATCTATAATATATGAAAATGGTAAACATTCTTGAAATACAACATTCATTCTGATCATCTATCAATATTACCATTTAGTGTGCTTAGAATATCACCCAAGTTAGTATAGTACATACATGGTGTCTAAGGCTGTCGATGGTGTCAAAGGTTGTCAATATACACAAATGTATGTTTGGTATTAAACATGTCAGCTGAGATGGTGTCATTGGATTGACATCTAGTACAAATTCTAGCTGCACACTTTTGAAGTTTGATTGTACAATTAATATTAGTTTTGTGTGCATGAGCCCAATACTATGCAACAATGGTCCATAATAGGTAATATGCAAGTTGAATATAATAGTTTCCTTGCATGCATTGGTCGATATTTCTTTTGTCTGTGCAGTAGTGTTAGTTTGGAGACTATAATGTTACAGACATGATCTGTGTGATGATTCCAAGTTAGTTTATCATCAACATGTACTCCTAGGAGCTTATGGCATTCTATATTAGATATATATTCATCATTTACAGACAATTGAATGGGGTTTTGCATGGATAATCTGTTGATGTTCCTAGTAATATTGCACTGGTCTTTTTGGTATTTCTATACATTCCATTGTCTTTACACCATTTACTGATGTACCTACTAGCATTGCGGTTGTCTTTTATTATTTACGTACATTCCATTGTCTTGACACAATTTACTGATGTTCCTACTAGCATTGCAGCGGTATTTTTGGTATTGATATACATTTCATTGTCTTGACACATTTTACTGATGTGATTAAAATTATACTTAAGCTGTTGTTGGATTGTGTTACTGTTTTGATTCGATGTGTGGAATGTTGCATCATCTGCATACATATCACTTTCAGTGTTTTCTGTATACAATGGCAGGTCATTAATGTAAAAGGGAAATAAATAAAGAAATAAGTTAAGTGTTGTTTCAAGTTTATCTCAAACTCTGTTTATCTAGTATCATCACACTAGATGAGTATGCATCTCTATTAGTACCATATACTTACCACAAAAGGTCATTGTGACCTTCATGTTACACTTTACTGGGTTTGGGAAAGTTTTTGCATTTGGCTCATGACCAAAAAAGTTTTTGGTACCCAACACACATTGTTATCTCAACATTCATGAAGTGAGGATGTATCTTAAGTACTACACCTGCATCACAAAAGTAGGTCACTGTGATCCATATTGCATGTTTCACTGCGTTAGTTTTACTGTCAAGCACTGTTTATGCCAGAATTGTTGAACTAAGTGATTGTACCCTATTAGTACAATACCCTTACAACAAAATGAGGTTATTGTGAAGTACATTTCACATTTGAAAGGCTTGTCTTAAGTTGTTAACTCAGTGAAGTAGAGTTATGCTGTTGTACTACCCATTGTGTCGGCATCAGCATCCACATAGGTATACATCTGTACACTCATTGAATGTTGACTGTTCTTTATTCTTAGGTTCTATGAAACAGTTTGGGGTGGGTTTCATGGCACTTACTACTAGGGGAGGGGGCTGAAGGGAAGAAATTGCTAAAGTGAAAAATTTGGGTATTTATCTTTATTTTAAAACCAAAATAATTTTTATTTTCAATTTTAAAAAAAAAAAAAAACTTCAGTCAAATAAAATCATTAATATTTGTCAAGGATTTGCTAAACAAAGTGGCATAAGCCTAAGATCTACATTTGCTTTCAAAACCAAAAATTGCTAAACTTTTTTTTCCTGTTAAAGTTTTTTTTTTAAAAATCCGCAAAGGATATCCTTTTTATGGACATTCATCAACAGATGTTTTTCACCAAGTCTTGCTCATTGCAGGAATTCTCGGGATGCTCTCAAGTGCCTATATAATCCTTTTGAGATAGGCTGTGATTTCCATTCCCTGTATTTAGTTCCATGCTTGTACAGAGAATAGTTGGAATGGTTGTTGAAACCATGTGACTGCCAAATAAAGGTGACTGTTCAGGAAGGTTTGACTATACATTAAAAATATGCACTATATCATTCTTATTTTTTAGCAGGTTTTTGTTTTTTATTTGCAAGAAGAATTAGTGCCCATGACTGAGCAAATCCCATAGCCCGACCTCATTTTCGAAGTCGGACAAGTAAAATTTTCCAAGTGCTTTTTGCCTATTTTTAAAAAAGTCAGGCAAGTGCCGATTTTTCATGCCATAATCACTTTATCTACCTTTGTCTGGCTGTGCATGCCATCCGGGTGTACTTTAAACTTGATTCTACCCCTATTCATGTATTCATTTACAGCCAGTATCACACCTACAATTGGTCATTGATAACTCTTGCTTAATTGTGTGCATGTTATTATACCGCTTGACTGCATATTGGGCTAAGCCACTAAATTATTGGCCACTCGAAACACACGAGACAAAACAAAGTTGGTATGATTAATTTTAGCAGTGTTTTAAATGGATTCCTTGTGTTTACTTAAATCAGATTCTCATGAACGACTCGCCCTATGATTTTAATCCAGCGAATCGATCCAATTAAATTAATGAAGGGCACTTGACTAACGTTAGTGTTGGTTCCCTTTATGAACTGATTAGATGGCAGTGATGATTCTTTAATTTTTAACTGATTATTTAGAGGATTAACTTCCACATCCATTAGAAGCAAAACAATTATGCTCATTAAAGAACTCTCTCTTCATATTTAAGGGACAGAAAGGATGTTATGATCTCTTTAGAAGTAGTTGAGCATGGTGATATTTACTATGTGGATAAAATGAGTTTACTAAATTATACTTGTAATGGACAAGTGGATGAAAAAAAAATTGCTCAGCTCTGGTGCCTCAATGTTACACCTGTATATAGCATGAAAAAATGTGTTTGACTCCTGAAAATTAAAACTTGATTCTTCAATTGGAGGATTTGATTCTTTTTTGTTGGCATTGAATAGCCACTTTGGTGCCGAGGTACCTTAAAGCACTACATACATACATACTGATTCTCTAAAATTTTACTTGGGGCTTCCATGGACCCATGTTTTGAAATTCTGTTGAGAGAACTGGTTTATTGAATATATAGTAGACCAAGAAAAAAAGAAAAAACTTTCTTGTGTTTTGTCCTTGGAAATTATCCTATCCTACAATAGATTTTTGCACAGTTAAATGCTTTGTTTGCTTTGCAAACATGGATTTACTTGTACATGTATATTTTATAGTTTATTACCTTTGCTGGTCATAGGCCAGAAGAGCTTATGTGATGACCTGTTGTCTGACATGCATCATCCTTCTATCCATCTGTTCGCATATCTACTGGAGAAATGCCATGAAACTTTACATACAGATTCATCTGTGTCTAGTTGGTCCTAAATGAAAATGGTACTGTTTGGGCATCCAATATGGTAGCCACAGTGCCCATCTTGAAAATCTTATTGCTACTCCTCCTAAATGATTGGTCACAGCAACATGTGGTTTTCACACGAAAAAAACTTCTTATGATGTCTAGTTGGTACTAAATGAAAATGGTGCCGACCTGATATCCAGTATCTTGAAAATCTTTTTATCAAAACTCCTGGTGAATGGAAAGTTGTATCGATATGGGGTTTTCAGCAGAAGACTTGTGATTTCTACATGGTCCTAAATGAAACTGGTACTGCTTGGACCTCCATTATGGCAGACAGTGGATGGTCATATCAGAATGGGGTTTCACTAAATGACTTCTTGTCATATTTAGTTGGTCACAAATGTTGTCAATCTGATGTCTAGTATGGACTTTTTGGCAGCTGTATTGAAAATGTTCTTAATGTTAATCCTGAATAGATGGTCATATCTGCACAGGTTTTCACAAAAAGTCATCTTATGAGGTCTAGTTGGGCTTGAAGGAAAATTGTGCTGATCTGACATTCAATATGAACACCATCTTGAAAATCTTATGGCTAGGGGTTAAACGATACACCTGTGCCGCAGATTGATATGATTCATGATACACAGCCTATGATACGATAAACTATCAATACACGTATCAACTTGATGGTCTTTTCATCTTTAGAAGGTCTGTCAGTGGTAGGGTGGTGCCCTTGTATGCGAATTGTCATATTGGTTATATTTTCTGTATGCAGATTACAGACAGATGTAGCATCTGCTCATACGCCATTCTCATCCATGCATACCTGTGAATCTACCGGCGGTACACACGTGGTTTGCATTTCAGTGTAAATTCAATGTTTTAAGGTTTGTTTGTTGTTTTTTTTTAAAGCAGAAGTCAATGTCAGTTTGTATTTTAATTGTCCATATCAGAGAATTACTTTCCTTTGGAACAAAATGATAAATTTATGCTGTTTGAGAATCTCAGCAAAGTGTGTTTCTCATCAAGTTCGTGCATAAGTTTGTTCATATTTCTTTTAATAAATTGAAAGCATAAACTTCTTGCAAAAGAAGCCGATCAACCTTTAATAAACAGTAATGTGTACTGCATATACAAGACTTTTGACATTATTTTTGTTTTTGTCCAAATATATGACCGAAATAAAGACTGATTCTTCTAATGGTATCTGGTTGTAAATCACTGTTGAGGTTTCAGTCTTTCCATAGGTGGTCTTCATTCATTGGCTGTGCAAATGTCAGTCAGAAATGTCGACCAGCCCCCATCCACAGTGGAGTTGATGTCAGTGTGCCTGCCGAGGCACGGCAGTGATTTGTAGGTATTTATCCCTCCGCCACAGAGCTAAAGTGGAGGAGATTAAGTCACCCACCGCGAAGTGTGGGGTTCCTAAAAATTGCGAGCTGTACTGTAGCCCTGGTGTTGCCCATTGGTGTATCCCGCAGTTGAGCTTGAAACATATTTGCCCCATGTTTATTTGTTTTTATCTCTTCACGCAGCTTGTAGTCTGACTACTTGAAACTGCAGTTTTACACATCATGGTATGCTTCCAAGCAAGTCCCCATTTTCTTTCACTAGCAATTTGGAAATCGGGTCTCACATCTGTTTTGATTGCTGTGACGATGGATGATATCGTTCCACATTTCAACATGTTTGTTAATACAGATCATATGTGTCGCATCATGCTGATTCACTGCTGTCTCTTTCAGGGTCAGTCTTGCTTTGGATGATGGCTGTACAATTCTAGCTGATCCAGCTTTGTGTTGGTGTTTTCAGAAACAAGGGGATACACCATTGCATTGGTTGCAGGTGAGTCACTGTTCTGTACAACCCTTATTGTGCCCCACTATGGCAGCAGCAGGGGCTTATACATTTAGTGTACTTTGTTACCTATCCATCTGTTCATAAATGTCTGCCCATCTGTCCATCACACCTTTGTTAGACTGCGAATTGAAGTCAGTTTTAGGTTGGGAATCTGTTCCATCAACACATTGTTAGTTTAATTTTGTAACTGTACAACAATTTATTACAAATAATGCCACATACACTTTTTATGGCTCGGATGTTAGTATGAGGAGGTAGTCTTTGGTGCCGTGGAAACCAGAGAATCTTAAGAAAAGCAGTGACCATGAATGAAAGACCACTGTGCAATTGCTAAAACTGGGGAGTGAACTTAACATGATCCAAGCACTATCTGAGGATGCCTGAGACCTCGATTTCAACAATTAACATTGGGACAAAGGTCCATGATGCTATACAACTTTGCAGGATTCCCATATTGCTCAAGTTTCAGATAAGGTAGTCACAGATATATATAGCAGCAAGAAAGTCTACAGCTTTGTTTTGCATGGTAATATTTCAGAACAATACTTTTGACTTTTCATTGAACAAAAACTAATCCTGTTCTAAATGTAATAAATAGGATATTTACATTTGTGCTTTTCTCAGACGAAATGTATGAAGCTTGTTCAATAATTTAAATCTTGAGCTTGTTAAATTTTTCAAAAAAGATACAAATTATTCAACCTGTTTTATAAATTTCATTTGAAATGAGCACTTGCATGAAGTTCTTGCTTTGTTTGAATTTACAAACATTCTTGGCATTTTCTGTTGTTTGTTCCTGACCCACTGATACTGATGTTTAGATGTGAGACTCAATTTTCATACACTGTGAAATGCAGGTTGTTCAATTATAAATAACATTAGCATGTAGTTTTAATACATTGTGTTCATAATCATAAGAAAGAAATTTATTTTCACCCAGATAGCTGCAGGTGTTATAGTAATCCACAGGATCTCCCTTTATGCTGCAGTTGTTATAATACTGCAGAAGACATCCCATTACAAATTGCTGCAGGTGTTATAATACTGCACAAGACTTGCATTATCTTATAAAATCCAACAGTTCTTGTGAGGAATGCATGACAATGTTTAATTGGTTCCACAAACCTATGTTCAGCTTCACAGACTTGCAAATAGCAAGATTCATAACCAGAACTTCACAAAATAATCTATGCCTTTTGTCTTGCTTGTGAATGATTAAACATAGGTACAGTGACTTGCATGCTGGTAATGGTGGCATAGCCCTCAAGAATGGCTTGATATTATATTAAAGTATTTGAAAGTTGTATATTTCTGCATTATTTGCTTACCCAAAAATGAAACTTTAGATCAGTATTAATGCATGAATCTTTCTTAAAGATTTTACTGCGTGATTTAGGATTCCATGTGTCCAGGTGAGATGTTCCAGAGATGTCCCAGTGAGATGCCAGGATTCCATGTGACCAGGGAAGATGCCAGGATTCCATGTGTTGTGGTAGGATGTAAGGATGCCATGTGTCTTGGTGAGATGTACATATTTTATTACGATCAGTTCTGTGTGGAATTAACCTTTTTTTAAAAATTTGGTTGTGATGGTTTTCATAGTTAATAAATGAGTGTTCATCAATAATTGCATATTTTTCAATACATTTTAATGAGTTGTGCTTAGAAATGTCCAAGTTTGCAATTTTTTCTATGTAGGAAGGGTATGTTGAAAATATTTCTCTGTTGCATTCATTCCTCGTCACATATTATTATTAGGAAATAAATTCTGCTGCCTCTTGACTCCAGCCCTCACAGAAAGAGAAGGGTATGTTAAAAATATTTCTCCATTAAATACATTCCTCCTCACATTAATATTAGGAAATAAATTCTGCTACCTCTTGACTCCAGCCCTCATAGAAAGAGAAGAATATATTGAAAATGTTTCTCCGTTGAATACATTCCTCCTCACATTAATATTAGGAAATCAATTCTGCTACCTCTCGACTCCAGCCCTCATGGAAAGAGAAGGGTATGTTGAAAATATTTCTCCGTTGAATACATTCCTCCTCAAGACATAGGTATCACAATAGCATGGCAAGACATAGGTATCACAATACCATTAAAAGACATGGGTATCACAGTCAGCATGGCAAGACATAAGTATCACAATCAGCATGGCAAGACATAGGTATCACAATAAGCATGGCAGGACATGGGTATCACAATCAGGATGGCAAGACATAGGTATCACAGTCAGCATGGCAAGACATAGGTATCACAATAGCATGGCAAGACATGGTATCACAATTGGCATGGCAAGACATGGGTATCATTGTAATGGCATGGCAAGACATGGGTATCACAATCAGCATGGCAAGACATAGGTATCACAGTCAGCATGGCAAGACATAAGCATCACAATAGCATGGCAAGACATAGGTATCACAATAGCATGACAAGAAATAGGTATCACAATCAGCATGGCAAGACATAGGTATCACAATCAGCATGGCAGGACATGGGTATCACACTCAGCATGGCAAGACATGGGTATCATTGTAATGACATGGCAAGACATGGCTATCACAATCAGCATGGCAAGACATAGGTATCACAATCAGCATGGCAACACATAGGTATCACAATCAGCATGGCAAGACATGGTATCAAAATCAGCATGGCAAGACATGGGTATGATTGTAATGGCATGGCAAGACATAGGCATCACAATATCGTGGCAAGACATAGGTATCACAATAGCATGGTAAGACATAGGTATCACAGTCAGCATGGCAAGACATAGGTATCATCGACATCGAGAGAGCTTCATCTTCTAGATCTTCATCGAGAGCGTCATCTTCTAGATCTTCATCATCCATGATCATCATCGAGAGCGTTATCTTCTAGATCTTCATCATCCATGATCATCGTCGAGAGCGTCATCTTCTAGATCTTCATCACCCATGAGCATCATCGAGAGAATCATCTTCTAGATCTTCATCATCCATGAGCATCATCGTGAGCGTCATCTTCTAGATCTTTATCGAGAGCGTCATCTTCTATATCTTCATCATCCAAGATAATCATCGAGAGCATGATCTTTTAGATCTTCATCATCCAAGATAATCATCGCGAGCGTCATGTTCTAGATCATCATCATCTATGATCATCGTCGAGAGCGTCATCTTCTAGATCTTCATCACCCATGATCGACATCGAGAGAGCTTCATGTTCTAGATCTTCATTGAGACCGTCATCTTCTAGATCTTCATCATCCATGATCATCATCGAGAGCGTTATCTTCTAGATCTTCATCATCCATGATCATCATCAAGAGCTTCATCTTCTAGATCATCATCACCCATGATCGACATCGAGAGAGCTTCATCTTCTAGATCTTCATTGAGTGCGTCATCTTCTAGATCTTCATCATCCATGATCATCATCGAGAGCGTCATCTTCCAGATTTTCATCATCCATGATCATCGTCGAGAGCGTCATCTTCTAGATCTTCACCACCCATGATCACCATCGGGAGAGTCATCTTCTAGATCTTTATCGAGAGTGTCATCTTCTAGATCTTCATCATCCATGATCATCATCAATAGCGTCATCTTCTAGATCTTTATAGAGAGCGTCATCTTCTAGATCTTCATCATCCAAGATAATCATCGCGAGCGTCATCTTGTAGATATTCATCATCCATGATCATCGTCAAGAGCGTCATCTTTTTGATCTTCATCACCCATGATCGACATCGTGAGATCTTCATCTTCTTTATCTTCATCGAGAGCGTCATCTTCTAGTTCTTCATCATCCATTATCATCATCGAGTCATCTTCTAGATCTTCATCATCCATGATAATCGAGAGCGTCATCTTCTAGATCTTCATCATCGAGAGCGTCATCTTCTACATCTTCATCGAGAGCGTCATCTTCTAGATCTTATAAGATAAGTGTTTTTTTCCATGATGGTGGTCTCCTTTAGACCTCATCCCGGTAAAATTGTTCGTTCCAGCACAACACCATCCTATCTAACTAAGTACACCCGGCAGAGGGTCGGGTGGAGGGAAACGGCACCTCTCTCATGGCGTCGTTTTCCTTCGGTCAATTAAGAAACAGTTAGGGACATGTACTAAATAAGTGTTTGTCACCCGGGGGCCTGGTCTAGTAATGGACCTCCCCCGGTAAAATTGTTCCTTCCAGCACGACACCATCCTATCTAACTAAGTACACCTGGCAGTGGGTCAGGTGGAGAAAAATGGCACCTTCGCAGTGTGTCATTTTCCTTCGGTCAATTGAAAACGAATAGGACATGTACTATATAAGTGGTTTTTTTTCCATGATGGTGGTCTCCTTTAGACCTCATCCCGGTAAAATTGTTCGTTCCAGCACAACACCATCCTATCTAACTAAGTACACCCGGCAGAGGGTCGGGTGGAGGGAAACGGCACCTCTCTCATGGCGTCGTTTTCCTTCGGTCAATTAAGAAACAGTTAGGGACATGTACTAAATAAGTGTTTGTCACCCGGGGGCCTGGTCTAGTAATGGACCTCCCCCGGTAAAATTGTTCCTTCCAGCACGACACCATCCTATCTAACTAAGTACACCTGGCAGTGGGTCGGGTGGAGAAAAATGGCACCTTCGCAGGGTGTCATTTTCCTTCGGTCAATTGAAAACGAATAGGACATGTACTAAATAAGTGTTTTTTTCCATGATGGTGGTCTCCTTTAGACCTCATCCTGGTAAAATTGTTTGTTCCAGCACAACACCATCCTATCTAACTAAGTACACCCGGCAGAGGGTCGGGTGGAGGGAAACGGCACCTTTCTCATGGCGTCGTTTTCCTTCGGTCAATTAAGAAACAGTTTGGGACATGTACTAAATAAGTGTTTGTCACCCGGGGGCCTGGTCTAGTAATGGACCTCCCCCGGTAAAATTGTTCCTTCCAGCACGACACCATCCTATCTAACTAAGTACACCTGGCAGTGGGTCAGGTGGAGAAAAATGGCACCTTCGCAGTGTGTCATTTTCCTTCGGTCAATTGAAAACGAATAGGACATGTACTATATAAGTGGTTTTTTTTCCATGATGGTGGTCTCCTTTAGACCTCATCCCGGTAAAATTGTTCGTTCCAGCACAACACCATCCTATCTA
The DNA here is from genome assembly GCA_029931535.1 of Margaritifera margaritifera. Classification (NCBI taxonomy): domain Eukaryota; kingdom Metazoa; phylum Mollusca; class Bivalvia; order Unionida; family Margaritiferidae; genus Margaritifera; species Margaritifera margaritifera. Next base: position 6,672 of record JAQPZY010000446.1, on the reverse strand, counting down.
ACTAAGTACACCCGGCAGAGGGTCGGGTGGAGGGAAACGGCACCTCTCTCATGGCGTCGTTTTCCTTCGGTCAATTAAGAAACAGTTAGGGACATGTACTAAATAAGTGTTTGTCACCCGGGGGCCTGGTCTAGTAATGGACCTCCCCCGGTAAAATTGTTCCTTCCAGCACGACACCATCCTATCTAACTAAGTACACCTGGCAGTGGGTCGGGTGGAGAAAAATGGCACCTTCGCAGGGTGTCATTTTCCTTCGGTCAATTGAAAACGAATAGGACATGTACTAAATAAGTGTTTTTTTCCATGATGGTGGTCTCCTTTAGACCTCATCCTGGTAAAATTGTTTGTTCCAGCACAACACCATCCTATCTAACTAAGTACACCCGGCAGAGGGTCGGGTGGAGGGAAACGGCACCTTTCTCATGGCGTCGTTTTCCTTCGGTCAATTAAGAAACAGTTTGGGACATGTACTAAATAAGTGTTTGTCACCCGGGGGCCTGGTCTAGTAATGGACCTCCCCCGGTAAAATTGTTCCTTCCAGCACGACACCATCCTATCTAACTAAGTACACCTGGCAGTGGCTTGGGTGGAGGAAAATGGCACCTTCACAGGGTGTCATTTTCCTTCGGTCAATTGAAAACGAATAGGACATGTGCTAAATAAGTGTTCTTTCCATGATGGTGGTCTCCTTTAGACCTCATCCCGGTAAAATTGTTCGTTCCAGCACAACACCATCCTATCTAACTAAGTACTCCCGGCAGAGGGTCAGGTGGAGGGAAACGGCACCTCTCTCATGGCGTCGTTTTCCTTCGGTCAATTAAAAAACAGTTAGGGACATGTACTAAATAAGTGTTTGTCACCTGGGGGCCTGGTCTAGTAATGGACCTCTCCCGGTAAAATTGTTCCTTCCAGCACGACACCATCTTCTCTAACTAAGTACACCTGGCAGTGGGTCAGGTGGAGGAAAATGGCACCTTCGCTGGGTGTCATTTTCCTTCGGTCAATTGAAAACGAATAGGACATGTAATGTCTTTTGGGCTCTGTCCTTTTGTACATGAACTAAGATCCTCTTTTCTGTCTGCAGTGTCCTTGGCTCCTGGTGAACCTGTGCGTTGGAGTGATCACCCTTGGAATGACTGTGCAGCATGACTTCCTGTTCTGGGCTGAGTTCTGTACCTTAGATGAGCCTGTATCATATATCCCTGTTTTTCCAGTACACAGTTCCTGTTTTCCGGATACTTTGGATACAAATGATGGTAAGTACAGTGTTTTATCCATTTGATCCAGTGATCTCAGAGTACTTGGTGAAAGTATACCCCCAAGTGTTTTACTTTTGTTTTCAGAGATGATCCAAGTCTGTTATTGAGTCTGTGTATTGTTGAATGCACTCTTGCCTCAAAGTTTCTTGAATAGTTGACATTTTTAGGTACGGAAACACTGATTGATCTGTTCACAGCCTCACATTTCTGCATGTTTGTATTAAGTTGCAGTCTTTGTACAACATCACAGGAAAGTTTCATTTTCAGCACTTCCAGGAGAATATTCTTATCATTTTCTGTCATGTTTAGATGAGTCACTTGATGATGGCCCATTGTCTGCCATATCCATTTCATTTAGCTGTACAGTAGCTTGACCTACAATGTTGGAAGCCCTTTGCATAGATGTTCTGCTAGGTGGTGGAATGTAAGAGGCTGCAAGTAGGTATCTAGCCCTGGTGTTGCCCATTGGTGTATCCTGTAGTCCAGCTTGACACGTCATATTTACAGCAGCAGGATTTGGTCCAGGTTTAGCTGTTTTTATCTCGTCATACAGCTTATACTCTGGTGACTTAAAACTGCAGTTTTTACACATCATAGTATGCTTCCAAGCAAGTCCCCACTTTGTTTCATTAGCAATTTTGAAATCAGGTCTCACATCTGTTGTCTTGATTTCCATGATGATGGATGATATCATTCCAGATTTCCACATTTTTATTCATACAGATCATACATGTCCCCTCATGCTGATTCACTTCTGTCTCTTTCAGGGTCAGTCTTGCTTTGGATGATGGCCGTAGAATTCTAGCAGACCCAGGTGTGCCATTACAGTCTGGTGCCACAACTGACTGGAGACCCCCACCTGTCGACTTCGTCACTGCCATGAGAGAGAACTTGTCTGCATCCATTCTTCTGGTCACTTGAGCAGATGCAGCACTGGAACTTGGTAAACTATCATCAGTCAGAAATCTGACCCTTTTGTTATGTGGAATATTTCCTGGTTTAAAGAAAGTTTTCTTCTTCTTGGTGTACCCTTTCATGGTTTCAGTTAAAATAACTGCATGTAAAAGTACAAGAATTAGCCTCTCTTCCCCTTATATAACTGGGAAAAGGTGTGCTGCCCTGGTATCATAGAACTTCACGAACTCTTCAATAACATTGGAAGCTTAACATCTAAGAGCTCCTCCCCTTAAGGGGTGAAAATTACATCACTACCTTAGTTACTACCCCTAACTAGCGTATTCAGATGCCACCAGATTTCAGGTGCTACCTATTATTGACAGGCCCTGGTTTAATTACTTCACACCTGATAAGGAAAACCATTGATGTTTGTGATAAAGGATTGGAGACATGTTGCAAAAGAACAAAATTTGTCAACTAGAGTTTTTAAATTTTCATGAAAATTTAATTTAAATTCAAATTTTGAAATAAAAATATGTATCATATTTTAAAATGGACTCTCCACTGAGAGTTTAGCAGCCAGGTTTAATTTCTAGTAATTTCCAGATTTGTATGAAGACTAAAAACTAACTACAGTTTATTTCAAGTGTTTATCTTAATTAATAAATTCACCATTCAACTTTAAGTTTTGTGAATTGTTCACAGTCGGCCATTTTGAAATTCATACTGTTTGTAATACAATGGTGTCAGATAAAATTTATATGCATGCATCAAATTCATTGAAACTTTGCAGCAGTATTTCAGACACATTTATTTGAGTTTTTTTCCATTCAGGTGAAAATTTCTGACCCCGATAGGAATCGGGACACAATTAATACTTCCGGTTCAGTACCTACGAATGTAGTTCGAGTCTATTTTTAGATCATTTTTTCCTCTCTCATTTTGGTGGTGATGTATGCATTAGATTTAGTCATTCTTAGTATTGATTTAAAGGAAATTGGTTATTGTTTAGAATATGAGCATTATAGTGTGGTTGTCTGTGTGTATTTTGGCGACAGTGCACAGTGAGTAATGAGGCATTGGTGCTGATCCACAAGTGAAATCTGTGACTCATTGCACATTGCTTTGTTTACAGTCCAGCCATTCACAAGAATGCCGGTTAACCTTTGACAAGAATTTCAGCGTGAGTTCATCTTTGAAGATACTTTACAGCAACATATGATTTATTAGGATTTGGACACAGTGGAAAGTTCAGTACTGACAAACAAATGTAGAGACTATATAGGAAAATTAATTGTGGTCTAAGGCCTGTCAGTAAGGAAGGTTATAAAAGTTTAAATTGTTATCCTGAGTTTATTATTCAAGGTAGATGCATGAAATTTGGACATTTTGTGTATATTGACTTTAAAAATAGAACTATGAAATTAAAAATTAAAAAATTTAAATATTTTTTAAAATTTAAATTAATTTTTAAAATAAAATTAAAATTTTAAAATTTTTGTAAAAAAAAATGTACATGTATTGAACCTATGGGGTTGATACTCAGTATTATCACCATGTATGTATTTCTACATCTTATAGAAGTTGCAAAAGTGGATATTTTTGAAATTCTGTCAGAGAAAATCTTGTTCAATTCTGTGCCAGAACCTAACAGTACTTGCATATTCTGGACAGGCAATGTAACATCAAATAGGTTATATGGGCTATTGTCATATAGGGACCCTGAGACTAACATTTGGAAAAAGAAACCTGTCCATAGACTGGCATTCACAATAAAGATGAGAAGTGTAAACATTCCAAAAGAGTTAGATGCATCGCATTTATGCCACAATAGTTTGTGTGTGTGAATGCGGATCACCTCAGCCTGGCACCCCATCATATCAACAACAAATAGGCAGTACTGCATAGGATATGGGAATTGTTTTGGACATGGTGAATTTCCAAACTGCATGCTACAGTTGAAATTGTGATATGGAAAAATTACAGGTATAAGGATATGCCCTGCACACCCACCCACCCACCTACATCCATATAGAAATGTACATTAGCATGACATGGCTGGCTTGCTGGTTGCATGGTTAAATGGGATTAGTTGGTTGATTGATTGATTGATTGATTGATTGATGAATAGAATTATGCATTGCTGATTGTTTGTTTTGAGTAAGGAGGATGAAGGAAAGAAAGAGAGACTGGTCTTTATTTTATTTGGCTATGCTGGTATGACAGTTTTATCTTAAATCATACATACACTATTTCATTCATTCATTCATTCATTCATTCATTCATTCATTCATTCATTCATTCATTCATTCATTCATTCATTCATTCATTCATTCATTCATTCATTCATTCATTCATTCATTCATTCATTCATTCATTCAATGCTACATTCATTCATTCATTAATTCATTCAGTCAGTCAGTCAGTTCATGTTATTTTAGAATATGTTTGTTTGTTTGCTTGTTTATTTCTTTATTTATGTCTTGATATTCTGAGAAAACTGTTTCGACCTCTCTATAGGTCTCATCAGGTGGTAACAGGTAACACAACTGCACATAACATGCGTTGTGTTACCTACGGATTTCCCCACGACAGTTTTCCTTTCTGTATTATGTGTTTTTCATTGTGTCTTTTGGGCACTGTCCTTTTGTACATGGACTAAGATCCTCTTTTCTGTCTGCAGTGTCCTTGGCTCCTGGTGAACCTGTGCGTTGGAGTGATCACCCTTGGAATGACTGTGCAGCATGACTTCCTGTTCTGAGCTGAGTTCTGTACCTTAGATGAGCCTGTATCATATATCCCTGTCTTTCCAGTACACATTTCCTGTTTTCCGGATACTTTGGATACAAATGATGGTAAGTACAGTGTTTTATCCATTTGATCCAGTGATCTCAGAGTACTTGGTGAAAGTATACCCCCAAGTGTTTTACTTTTGTTTTCAGAGATGATCCAAGTCTGTTATTGAGTCTGTGTATTGTTGAATGCACTCTTGCCTCAAAGTTTCTTGAATAGTTGACATTTTTAGGTACGGAAACACTGATTGATCTGTTCACAGCCTCACATTTCTGCGTGTTTGTATTAAGTTGCAGTCTTTGTACAACATCACAGGAAAGTTTCATTTTCAGCACTTCCAGGAGAATATTCTTATCATTTTCTGTCATGTTTAGATGAGTCACTTGATGATGGCCCATTGTCTGCCATATCCATTTCATTTAGCTGTACAGTAGCTTGACCTACAATGTTGGAAGCCCTTTGCATAGATGTTCTGCTAGGTGGTGGAATGTAAGAGGCTGCAAGTAGATATCTAGCCCTGGTGTTGCCCATTGGTGTATCCTGTAGTCCAGCTTGACACGTCATATTTACAGCAGCAGGATTTGGCCCAGATTTAGCTGTTTTTATCTCGTCATACAGCTTATACTCTGGTGACTTAAAACTGCAGTTTTTATACATCATAGTATGCTTCCAAGCAAGTCCCCACTTTGTTTCATTAGCAATTTTGAAATCAGGTCTCACATCTATTGTCTTGATTTCCATGATGATGGATGATATCATTCCAGATTTCCACATTTTTATTCATACAGATCATACATGTCCCCTCATGCTGATTCACTTCTGTCTCTTTCAGGGTCAGTCTTGCTTTGGATGATGGCCGTAGAATTCTAGCAGACCCAGGTGTGCCATTACTGTCTGGTGCCACAACTGACTGGAGACCCCCACCTGTCGTTTGTGATAAAGGATTGGAGACATGTTGCAAAAGAACAAAATTTGTCAACTTGAGTTTTTAAATTTTCATGAAAATTTAATTTAAATTCAAATTTTGAAATAAAAATATGTATCATATTTTAAAATGGACTCTCCACTGAGAGTTTAGCAGCCAGGTTTAATTTCTAGTAATTTCCAGATTTGTATGAAGACTAAAAACTAACTACAGTTTATTTCAAGTGTTTATCTTAATTAATAAATTCACCATTCAACTTTAAGTTTTGTGAATTGTTCACAGTCGGCCATTTTGAAATTCATACTGTTTGTAATACAATGGTGTCAGATAAAATTTATATGCATGCATCAAATTCATTGAAACTTTGCAGCAGTATTTCAGACACATTTATTTGAGTTTTTTTCCATTCAGGTGAAAATTTCTGACCCCGATAGGAATCGGGACACAATTAATACTTCCGGTTCAGTACCTACGAATGTAGTTCGAGTCTATTTTTAGATCATTTTTTCCTCTCTCATTTTGGTGGTGATGTATGCATTAGATTTAGTCATTCTTAGTATTGATTTAAAGGAAATTGGTTATTGTTTAGAATATGAGCATTATAGTGTGGTTGTCTGTGTGTATTTTGGCGACAGTGCACAGTGAGTAATGAGGCATTGGTGCTGATCCACAAGTGAAATCTGTGACTCATTGCACATTGCTTTGTTTACAGTCCAGCCATTCACAAGAATGCCGGTTAACCTTTGACAAGAATTTCAGCGTGAGTTCATCTTTGAAGATACTTCACAGCAACATATG